>CM060843.1:9567500-9840000 GCA_030762175.1 Metallyticus violacea
GTGACCCTGTAGACAGAATTGCGTCAATGGACAAAATATTAATTGCATTATAAGAAAGCTATCCTTGCTCATATTACTCCAAGTAAATTAGTTACTGCACTTTGCATATGCATAAACGCTACCGCAGTCTGCTCAGGTCGGTCCTGGTGGTGTAGTGGTTACCATACTTGCTTCCTACACCCAAGAACGCGGGTTCGAACCCGGCCGATGGATTTTTTCGGGCGTAAAAATCCTAAGTATGACTTCCTTCGGAAGGGAAGTAAAGCCGTGGGTCCCGTGTCGTACATTTACGGCACGAAAAAGAACCTCAAGCCTGAAAGAGAGGCCTCTGAGCAAAATTTGTCGGCCGTTTCACGCCCTGAGTTGAATGGGACGCTGATGACCTGAGATGTTAAAGAGCGTCCATAAATAAATCAATAAAAAAAAAAAGTCTGTTCAGAACAGCCATTTTCAATCAGCTGTTAGTTGATCTTCGCTTGTTCTTATTTATGATTACTAATACGTACCTTTGCGTCTTTCATGGTGAATGCCTATACTACTAAGTTAACTTGCTACGTCTTATTTTATTGTGTTTACGTTTAAACTTCATTGTGAATGCGGCCTATCTGACATTTTTTCATTATGGATTCTTCTTTCCGATTCTAATATTTACACAATTTGCTGTTATCTCATCTTGTGTCTATATTATAACATGCTATGTGCTATGTGCTTATATTTTCATATCCTATGTGATTAGAATTTAGGGTTAAGCCAGGTTTACAGAATGTCAAATATTTATGAAATATGAATTTCTACATATTAAAGAAACTTATTTTATATTTTGTTCATAATAATTTTATAAATTGCGTTTCATATCTCAATTCAAATGGGTATGCTTAGTGTAAATTGCTTATGAAAATTGTCACTATTTTACTTAAAAAGGGATGTTTTAATAGTGACTCTACCCAGAGTCCTTTGTATAGGATAATTTAATCCCCAAAATTCAGTTTAATTATTAACTATAGTATACTTCTCTTCCGAAGGAAGCCATACTTAGGATTAATACGCCCGAAAAAGCCACCAATTCTACCCAGGATTGAACCACGATCTTAGGTTTAGGAGGCAAGTATGGTTACCACTACACCACCAGGACCGATCAGAGCGAGTGATAATAAACTTACTTACGAATTTGAGCGCTAAAGTTCCTCTTTTGTGACTAGTGGGAACCATGGTCACGAGTGTAAAGGTACGAATGAATAAAGAGAAAAGCTCACCCATGATCCTTTACCGATCGAACAGAGGGAGATGATCATGTTGACAGGCAACAAAGTGGAGTAGAAATCAGGTAAATTTCTGATGAAAAGCTCAGGTCTGAAAAGGCTCATAACCGCGAGTGGTACTCTTTTTCCAATTAATCATCGCCTGTGATGCCTCAGTAGTAAAAAGGGGCATTAAATACACTCAAAAAAACCATGAGTGAAGCAAATTGAGTGAATTTACATGCATGTATGTGACATTCATAATGTTATTTCTTATAGTTCATTTTTATTTTATTGTGAATATATGTTTTATAGACTATTGTGAAACATCTAATCTAATGTCTTGTATTTTATTAAATCAAACTGACGTAGTGTGTTTTAAAGGCACGTTGGACCTGTACGCCTATTTAATTATTATTGAATTGGTGCCATGGAATAAATACATTACTACTACTACTACTACTACTACTACTACTATTACTACTACTACTACTACTACTATTATTACTACTACTACTACTACTACTACTACTACTACTATTACTACTACTACTACTACTACTACTACTACTACTACTATTACTACTACTACTATTACTACTACTACTACTACTACTACTACTACTACTACTACTACTATTACTACTACTACTACTACTACTACTACTACTACTACTACTACTATTACTACTACTACTACTACTATTACTACTACTACTACTACTACTACTACTACTACTACTATTACTACTACTACTACTACTATTACTACTACTACTATTACTACTACTACTATTACTACTACTGCTACAATTATTACTATTACTACTACTACTATTACTACTATTACTACTACTATTACTACTGCTATTACTACTACTACTACTACTACTATTACTACTACTACTACTATTACTACTACTATTACTACTACTATTACTACTGCTATTACTGCTGCTATTACTGCTACTACTACTATTATTACTACTATTACTGCTACTATTACTACTACTACTACTACTATTACTACTACTATAACTACTACTACTATTACTACTACTACTACTACTACTACCACCACTTTTACTACTACTACTGCTGCTGCTATTACTGCTAGTACTATTACTACTACTATTACTACTACTATTACTACTACTACCACCACCACCACCACTACTACTACTACTACTACTACTACTACTACTACTACTACTACTACTACTACACTGTTACTACTATTAACTTGATAATTTAATTCGAAATGTGTTGGTGCACCATTGAGTTGAAAGACCGTATTTGTTCGAATATTAATTGGAACATCTTTAAAAAACTCCGAAAGCGTATTCTACAGAAAAATTGCATAAATCCACTCATTTAACTGGCAGCAAATATGGCCCCAATAGATGATTATGGACAATTTTAATGCAGATATTTATAGAAAAAACTTCCATTGATCGTGTACAATCTCAACAGCCTTGGGACTTGTGTCACTCCAAATGTGGGTGTTGTGTGCATGAAAAAAGCCATATCTTGAAAAACTTGCCTCATCTGTGCATAATAAGAATGCATCTGAAAAATACAGGCTCATCTTTAATTTTACTTAAATACCATAGTAAATGGTAGTCTGTTAGGATGTAATCTCTGGAATTAATGTTTGCATCTTTTGAATATGAAATAAATACTTTGCTTTCCGTACTCACTTAAGATTTTCCATAATTGATACGTGTGTTATGTTCATCGAATGAGTAATAGCTCGAGTATTATTTATATTTATTATTATTAACAATAATAATATTATTTGCACACCTCTTCAATAATGCATTCAAAAAGTCTAATGTTCAATAGTTCGATATGCTTTTGAATTTATTTTCTTTACCTGAAACATGCCACTAACGTTGAACTAGTCTTGAAAACGTTGTATGGCAGAGAATATGATCATAAAAATGTTGCTGCACCCTAATTCGTCGTGCCATATTAGCTGCAGGTGCCTAATGCATGTATAGCAATTTTACATTTGCGAACCAATGCAATTTTGATTGATTAGATTAGAAATTGAATAAGAAGATGTGGCAAAAGTTATTTTGTAATGTACAACTTAAACTAATCTACATCATTAATAGCTGAACAATTAAAGGCGGTCATGGACAATAATGCCATTGAAAAGTTTTGATTTTTGGCTTATTATTTAAAACCGAAGCATTTCAAGACATTACTTTATTGCAAAGCTTTATTAAACGCCATCTATCACATTAGAACATTAGGAGTAGTTATTGTTAAACCAGCTCACATTTACAGGCTATAGTTACATATTATAATTAATAATTTATTTTCATTCAGTTAAAATTGCAAGTACAAAAATTATGATACTCGGCTAGGAAATCCCCCTTTTATTTTCAATGCAGCCACAGGATTTAAATAAAATTAAGAAAATAAAACTGTAATCAATATAAAAACAATTTGGAATATGCTGAATGTTTTGGATAATAAAATATATTATGTACTAAATTATTTACATTTGTATGTTTATATTCTCTTCCTCATTGCAAACAACTATTGTCCATTCTTATACGAAATACACTTAAATTAATTTTGTCCAATAATTTTATTTTAATTACTCCCTTCTTCTTACCCCTTACTACACGCCTGCCACGTCAGCATGATTCACGAACAAGGCCATTGGTTCGAGTTCATCGAATGTTTGGCAAACATTCAGATTGTATATACGTGTTCGGGTTTTCTAAATTGTTAGGTCCGGAGCCTTCTCCGTACGTAGACCCAGTGACCCAGGTAAACGTTTCTTTAGATCAACGTTAAAGTTGTTAATAACATTGTACTATATTGACTTAAATTTTCCATTTGTAAATGTTTTATATTAGGAGAGAATATTTATTGCAAGGTTAATAAATTGTAACTACTAAGCAGCTGTTAAAGTCTTTAATTCATTGTTTAAGCAGATGGTTTTATTATAATTATTTGGCAAGGATTTGATTAATTGTTGTGTAGTAGTAAATGTAGCAAAGATATAAATTTAAAAGTTTTAAGAGTTAATCGTTTTAATGTTTCAGTGTTCGAACATGTTATAATTAATTAAATAATGTTTTACTGAATCATTATTATACATTTGGAGGTTCAAAGCAGAATTGTATTTTAGTTCTTTAAAGATGAAATCTACTTTACACGTGTATTATAAATTCAATGATTATATTTGACAAACATCTATAAAACTGAAATCCATTCTAGTATTGCAAAGTAACCTTTCGATGGTCATATTTTGTGAATTTTACTTTCCAACATACTTCCAAGGTGTATAGGCATTAAGGGGATGATGTCGAATTTAGATTATTAAATTATATAACCGTGATCTGATACAACATTAAATCACACTAAATAAATATTCACTTTAAAATATATTTATGCAGATACTTTTCATTTAAACATACATGTATCCTGAATAAAAGAAATATCTGCCAAAATTTAAGCATGATATCAGTTTAGTTGTCTTCTAGTTATACACATTCGGTTCATTTTAACAGTTCTTTTCTCGTTCGCTGCAACGTTTTGTGTCATATTGCAAAAATGACAGGTGTTAATAGCATTTCACTTCTTGTCTATATTTTATTTCTATTTTAAATGTCGATACTGAGCTATAATGTCGATACGGTTCCAGGATGGATGAGTTATATTTGCAACAAGTATATTTTGTACTACTATGGGGCCGTTTTATGGATTTTGGCTGGTAGCAGTCCGCTCGCGGGAAGAGGAATCGTGGATTAATTGTGTTTCTTTGAGTTCTGGGTTGGATGCCCCTTGTGTCGGGATCAGGAACCTTTACCTCAGGGAACTTCTGGAATTTTGTGACTCGTGTGAGTCAGAGGGAAGGGAAGGAAATCTATAAAGTTACACGGAAACACTGGAGTTCTTATCTAACGTCATTTATTTACACTTAACAGAATACTGGATTGTTCGCGTAAGCTTGGAAATGTGTCGAACTGTCTGACTATTGTTCTTCTCCTACCGACTTCGCTCACTTTGATTTTGATTGTCTGTTCTTTTGCCCGCTTATTTAAATTGACTCTTACAGTTCCGTTCTCCGACTATCCAACCTTTAACTCTTAGCCTCGAATCCCGGACCGCTAACTTTTCACTGCTGTCGACGTCCAGCTGCTCTCTCTCTAAGTCTCACTGCTGTTGAAGTTCTGCTGCTCTCTCTCTCCAAGTCTCTCCTGTTCTGTGTCCGTTACATTATATATCAGATGTCAAGTTTATTGTTTATTAGAAACCTCCCATCGTGAAAATTAAATCCGCGAAATTTATGGAGCTCAGTTCGATTCTATCTGCGTTATTGGTCCTTCCTTAATATCTATAATTATGCAGGTCGCTTCGATTCGTTCAATTTTGTAAGATTTCTATTGGTTGTGTGGGACCAATTTCTGGAAATACCTCTCACGTTATAATATTTCTAAGAACGGACATTCCTGTCATAAATGTTGGGAAATTTTTATAATCCGACATATCCTTTCACTTTTCTGTCCTTTCAAATTTGCTCACAATGAAACCTCGGCCATAAATAAGGAACATCTATTTGTTTTGCAAAGTCATGTCAAAATCTGTCGACGTTTGAATGTTATTGTCATGAGGGGTTATAAACTTGAGCTGTCATATGAGATTGACATTTGTTCCTTCTTCGAAAGAAATCCACCCGTAAAGCCATTAGTGCCTTTACCCTTAGTTATTGAAAGAATATGTTTCTCTGCTTTTGTCTGCATCTCGGTAAATGGTTTTCTTTAAACCCTCTGAAAAGAGAATTGCCTCTTTTCAGGACATAACCCTTTTCCCCAAGGTCAAAACTTTTAACATTTCCAAGCTTAACGACCCGAACCGTTTTCCATTCACATAAATACACAATGGACCTTTATTACTGTTTAGCACAGGTGCTGTCTAATGACTACAAACTACATACATGTATCACATCATATTTATGTTAATTATTACTAGCCTTAATTATAAAAATGTTAATTTAATCAAAGACGGCCTTTAATTCCGGCTACAACTACCACCACCATCACTACCACCACCAACACCACCACCACCACATTTTAGTGATTAACTAATGGTTATGGAAGTTTATTTAACAAAGAAAATTCAGTTCCAGTTTTCTGAACAGATTGGGGCATTGTGTGTAGTAGTATTACATTTTTATTAATATAGTAAGCATGTAAAAAAATAAATAAAAATATCAATCTTGCAGTATCACCCAAATAATGCATGTATGAAACACTTGGCACAAAAATCGGTTCAATTTAGTTCTCATAAAGCATTTTGTAAATTTCTTCCCAGAAATCTTTCACTGAGCTTAGACATCTGAATAGATTTTTTTATTTTGCCCACTTTACTTTTTTTTTGTATTGGTATCTTGCCACTGTAAGCTTTAGATGCTGAAGATTGATACATTTCCTTATTGTCTGCAGACGTTTATTTATTAATGAACTTTGAAATCATAAAATTTCCCGTCATTTTAGAATCACATTTGAACTGCTTCAGAGCAACGTAGTTTTTATTCACATTTTTGCAAGTTTTTCTTTCCGGAACATTTTGTTTATTAACAAACATTTTGACTTCCTTAAGACGATTCCAGTTCCACGTTTCTGGGTCAGGTTGTCTTATTCACCAGATGACATTAGTAACAGCTTAAAGTTTTACTTCAGTGAACAAAGTTACACATCATTACTGTAATAATTATTGAGAAATAATAATGAACAAGGAACTGTTTAAAGTCCACCTCCGGATCTAGTGGTTAGTGTTGCTGACCGTTAGCCGGGAGGCCCGGGTTCGATTCACGGTACCTACTTAGGAATTTTTTTAAGTTAGGGAGGTCAGGAATGAGGTCCACCCAGCTTCGTGAGGACAATTGGGAAGCTGCCTGATGGAGAGGTGGCGATCTTCGATCTTCTAAGCCGCGATAAAGCGATTAGTAGGATGCGATGTCACATACCCCTCTGCAATGCTGCACTCTACAAATGATATCACGTGATGGGGTAGAGGACGCAGCGGTCGTCGCGGTACGCTAAGCCCCATATGGGGCTATGAAAGGCTAGAAGTAAGAACTGCTTAAAAGTAATTTCTTAAACCCAAAAATGCAGCTATTAAGGAACAAGATATTCAACATTACACATATCAGTAGTTGCAACAACATAAATGCACGTTTAAAACTTGTATCTTCCTATAGAGTGTATTTAGATTGTAAACCTTTCTACAAGAGTTAGGCAGGATATAATAAATCAATGGCGCCAGCTCATTTTGTACAAATTTGAACATGTACCCTTTCTGCATTGCATGTTTCATATCAGAATCCATGATGATAAGCTTGTGTTATCTAGCAGTAAACAGCAGGTACAGCTCTTCCCGGTACTGGCCTATCTCACTAAAACCAACACTTTTGAAAACTTCTCTAATGAAATATCTCATGTACATGTTCCTCCTGCATCGCTTAATTTTTTTCTTCACAATCCAGAATCCCAGCATCTCGTATCTTCTTTTTTCTGCCTGTAGAAATAATTTCACTAATTGCAACTATGATGAAATTGCTGAACGTATTTCTTTGGTCAAGTTTCACTGAATAATAATAATAATAATAATAATAATAATAATAATAATAATAATAATAATAATAATAATAATGTAACAGTTGTTGTATAATCATTCAAATTGCACTATCTGATTAACTTATAAATATCGAGGGTGCCAAAAAATGTATACACCTTTCACAGTAGATATCTATTTAATACATTTCAAAGTTGGACCGAAAAACAACAGCAATGTATAGTATGATGTTCTGTAAACAGATGTGACTCATATATATTATGATGGCGTTGCTACGTGACAGGTAAATCAACAATGAGCAAATGAAGGAAAGATTATAGTATGATGTTCTGTAAACAGATGCGACTGACATTACGTTATGCTAGCGGTGCTACAACAAAATGGAGCCAAGATTATCGTTTGAACAGCGGAAAGCAATTTTGAAGTGTATTGGAAAACCGAGAATGTTGTTGAAGTTCAAAGGCAATTGAACGAAGAGGTTTCCACCGCTTTCTCCGGACCTAATTCCGTAGGACTTCTACCTATGGGGAAACTCTTAAGGGTGCTGTATACCGTAGAAAACCAGCTACACTGGCAACACTTCGGGAAGAAATTGAAACGGCAGTGCTGCAATCGCTGAGGACACTTTCGCAAACGTTGCTCAATCTGTAGTTCAACGTACTCAGAAGTGTAGACGCCGATGGTGGGCCTTTTCAGCAACTGTTGTAACTGTAAAAGTCTAAGATGATTAGTGTTCATCATTTTCTGTTTTGTGTGAATTCAGTTTTGTTATGTTAGCACAGTTTGTTCTTTCCTTGTAGTATGTATACAATTTTGGCACTCTCTGTATTTGTATTCGTTTTTTCTTGTTCTGTTATTTTAGTTGGTCATATTCTTTAATGCAGTATTAACAGATTTCTTTAAATATTATTTTGAAGCTAATAATGCTGTTCTCAGTAGAAACAAGAGTATGACAGCGCGCGCAACAGATTTATTTATTTATGGACGCTCTTTAACAGCTCAGGTCATCAGCGTCCCATTCAACTCAGGGCGTGAAACGGCCGACAAATTTTGCTCAGAGGCCTCTCTTTCAGGATTGAGGTTCTTTTTCGTGTCGCAAATGTACGACACGGGACCCACGGCTTTACTTCCCTTCCGAAGGAAGCCATACTTAGGATTTTTACGCCCGAAAAAATCCATCGGTCCTGGCCGGGTTCGAACCCGCGATTTGGGTTTAGGCGCGCAACAGAGAATTCAGCTTATGTGAAAGATGAAAGGAAGAAGTTGAAGAACAACAACATTAGCTGTATAATGATCTTTCTTGGTATTCTGGCACCTCCTTGTTAGGTCCGGAAACACAAGTTAATGTAATGTAGCGATACATGTCAAACACAACGCCTGAACGACACCAAGAGTGTTGAACTTGGCATACAGGACGGTATTGTTTTCTTACTCGTCTTGTTCATTAGCGCGGAATATGCGTGCCGTCTCTGCCCAGCATCATTTCCTCACACATCAGCAATTACATCTGAAGTTTATCTTTTATTAAAGAGCTTATTGAAAGTAACCTCTCAGATAAACTTAACGCTTGGAGACCTATCAGTAGCACGTTTCTCGAACGGAGTTGGTAATATGCGTCATGGTCCCATGTAGATATGTAATCTACACCACGAAGATACGTAATCTGCGTTACGAGCATATGTCAGCGCGTTATCTACTGTAGCAAACTGCTTCTTGAATATTTACAAAATACTCTTTCGTTAGAACTAGCCGTGAGATTAACTGGAGTGGTCAAGTTTCAAATTGTGCATTTTTTGAAACCTTATTTTCGTATCTGACTACCTCTTTATTTTAGTGTTTAGCGTTGCTAAATGCTGGCCGAGAGGCCCGGGTTCGATTCCTAGTACCTACTTAGGAATTCTTGTAAGTGAGGGAGGTCTGGAACGATTACCTAATGGAGAGGTCCACCCAACTTCCTGACTACCTAACGGAGGTAGAGGAAGCACACGTCGCTGCGGCAGGCCAAGGATCACCTCGATCTGTAGCGCCAATAAGAAGAGTACCGCCACAAGTGGCAGAGGTCGTTAATTCACGGATTCCTGAGCGGGAAGTCTGGGGTTTGAATCCCATTAGGATCGTCCTCCCTGAGTGCGGTTTTTTCCAGTTTTTCCTCAGTCCTCATAAATGCCAAATGCCGGGGAGGTACCCTAAAATTAGGTCTGGAACGTTTCCTTCCTTTAAAGATAAATCCTTTCCCAATTTATCATTACACCTCATGTATCACCAGTGTCACCGCCTGTGATGCCTCAGTAGTAAAAATGGGCTTAAATACTATAAAAGAAAGATTTACTTATAAAACTTTCTTAATAAAATCGAAGCGAGATATTATATTGTGTTTATCAGTATTTTTTTTTTCTGTTTACTAGTTTTCTATTTTGACAGCTTCTAATTTTCATATAGACATGAAGTTAAAATCTAATAATCTTTTTATTAATAATAAAAACAACTAACATGTATTCTAATCTCATTACTTGTATTCTAATTTGATACCAACTCAAATCCCGTCACTAATACAGTGTATTATCATTGTGAACTATTTTTATTTATTATTATTTTATAATGATCATAATAGCCAAATTCATTTACTTTATGGTGGGTGCATTATTTAATTGTATCTTCTGAATATAGCAATACTTTTAAGAGTTTGTTATTTATAACTTTTATAACCTTTGCAAAGAACACTAATGCTATCTGTCTGTATACTGTCTTTCTATATCGTTGGATTTTAATAAGAATAAAGTATCACTGTGTCTGGAATGATGTAGATATTTGCTACCTCTTAAGAAAAGTACTGGTGACGCCCACACAAATCTCCATGGTGCAATTTTCCAATTTTCGTGCCGCAGTCTACGTATCTCATTTTGATTAACCTTGGTACAGATTACAATCACTACCTTGAATACATTTCTAACTGCCCGCATTCGCCGTGTCTTATAATCAACAAAAACACATAAACTCTATCTGTGTATCGGTAATTAAAAATAAGTCGGTTGTTAATTAATGGGTTGGAAGAAGCGAAAGGTTTGATTAATTAATGACTTTGGTTAATTGCTTACGAAGTTGGTACATTTTTGATAATGGCTCTTATCTCATGTATGTTGATAGTTGTCCTCCTCCGCTCTGCAGATTTTCCGCTGACTTATGCTACCCCGGAAAACTCTTCATGCTGGAATTTTTGTTATGCGAAGACCACAGAGAAAAAAGACGAGGATCTTGACAAGAAAATTAGCAACGTTTATCGTAGTTGGAGATGAAATACGGTTTATTGTTCACAGATTGTTACACTTAAAGGAGCCACCGATATTCCTTGGAGAATTTCTCGGTCTATATGTGCTACACTTTCATTAGCTATTGGAGTCACGTGATTATCGCGTCAATATACTGTGGCGTTCCGGGGATCGAGACTTAGAAACCTTCATTATATAACAACTTAAGAACTTTATCAATTACAACTCATTTAACCTGTTTAATGATGATGCCGGAACTTTGGAATTGTAAGGGCAAAGACATAGTTAATTTAAAAACATACTGAAAACTCAATTAATTCTCTGTTAACTCTTAACACATTCATCTCCAAAAAAGAACCATTACTTACATAAGTTATACTTTCCTTGGTCCATTGTTAGGGATGGAGGCGAGCGTGGCCGCTACCTGTACGTTCTATCCCCTCTAGTCAGCTGACTTCCTTCTTTTTCAACTCTTATTGACCATGGTTTTAGCTTCCTAACGCCATGGTATCAGATATAATTTACCTTCACACGTCCTATAATGTGACCTCTCTCCCTCAATGACATCATGCGTATTACTACGTTAACACTTTATGATGCAATTAATAATATGCTACTAATTTATGTAAATGTACTGACAATTGCCACAATGCAAAGAATTTGTCTACTCGATGCTGGTCTTCAGCGATATTTAATGTTCGCTATGATACTCATAACCACAATACTGATGTCCTTGTACTGCATTAGCGAATAACAAGCAATCACGAAAATAACTAACTAATGATAACTGGCAATTAGCAAGAGCAATCACAAGTAACTCGGGGTAAGGTCGGTCCATTAACACTTAATAACCACAATGACCAATAACACTCTTAGTAAACACTCTGTTAGTGGCCACAATGACGGCTGCCATAGTGACCCGGAGCCCTGAAAAATGTAAGTTTAAGTAAAAATAGCCGTCGATCTTGACATTTTTATAGTTTAAAAAATAAAATTCTAGAAACATCTTGAAGAAATCTTCCAATCTCAGGGCTTTTATTGGCTAATATGATTTTATAGAGCATATCTCAATTTTGTATTGGGTAAAGTGACTACGTGACTTCCTCCATGTCGATATCAGGGTGTTTTTTTTTGAGTAGTGTTTAACGCGGCTCGTTTTTACTACTGAGGCACCACAGGCGGTGGACACTGATAATACATGAGATGAAATGATAAATTGGGAAAGAATATTTTTTTTAAGGAAGGAAGCGTTCCAGGCCTAAGTTTAGGTACCTCCCCGGCATTTGCCAGTTATGAAGACTGAGGAAAACCTGGAAAAAACCCCAGTCAAGGATGACGGTCCTGGCGGGATTCGAACCGCAGACCTCCCGCTCACGAGTCCGTGCCTTAACGACTTCGGCCACCCGTGGCGGTCGATATCAGGTGATACCGTTAGTTGTGCACTGAAAGGTTATTGTCCTGTCTGTTAGCCCCCGTATCTGGTATAACGTGTTTGTTATGTCTGCCCTTACCCAGAATAATAAAAGCAAAACTCTGTGACTATATGCAAAAGAGGCATCTTCTATTAAGACCCTGCTTTACAATTCTCCAAGTAATAGCGGCACATTTCCCGTTTCCTTGGAATCAACTATACAAACATTGTTATACAATAACTTTCTCTGTTCCCTTTCCAGGTCAAGTTTAACAGAAAGTAGAGTGGGTTTCCACTCTGGTAAGAAAATAACACCACAAACATTAATTCAGCACATATACATGAAATAAATATAAAGCTCAATCATGGGACATGAAATAAATATAACCTTGCCATTATGGTACATGAAATATGTACAGAGTGCGGCAGAAACAGTGATCCATTTTAAATCGTGCGCTATTGTAGGTCACGGCTTCCTAGAGAGATGTTGTTTGTACCATTGTGTAGTGCAGTTCAAAGCATTTTCTGTACGCCATATTACATTACCTTGACCGTTCGCTCCACTTCACAGTGCTACTTGACAGTCAGTATGATGCTCTGGTCGAATGAACAAGGTGCGTTTGCAATTGAAACGTTTTTCAAATGTGGTCATTGTGTTGTAAGATTGCAAAGTTTGTACCAGCAACATTTCGACATCGGCCGGAATGGATAAGTTCCGTGAAGTATTTGTTTGAAGCCGATGCTGTTGTCCTGAACTGCCGAATTCTTCTCTTAACCGCCTTCCATGACGGAACTTGTCAATTCCGGTTCATGTCGAAATGTTTCCAAAAAACACTGTGCTCTTACTTCACAATTACCATACAATTTGAAAAAAGTGCAATTGCAAATGCACAATGTTCATTTGACCAGATCATCATCTCACTGCCAAGTAGCACTGTGCAGCCGAGCGGGCGGCCAAGGTCTTGTACAGAAAATGTTTTGAACTGCACTATGCAATGATACAAACCTCAGCTATCTAGGAAGTCGTGACCAACAATAACGCATGATTTAAAATGGATCATTGTTTCTGCCGCATCCTATATGATCTCGCAATTGTCATCTTAATATGCAAATTACTTGGCATTAACTAACCTGTTAATTGTGATTTATTATGAGGGATCTGAGACAATTATTTCAATTTCACTTGGCACTACAACGTAAAATATGTTTTAGCCTAACATAGCCATAAAAAACTCGGTACCCATAGCCAAAGGGGAGCTTTTTGTTCCTTGCTACTGCTGAGACATCACAGGTGGTAAACAATGATGATGCATGAGATGAAATTATACATAAATTGGTAAATGTATTTTGAGAAGAAAGCACTCAGGGTATCTTCCCAGTATCTGAGGAAAGCCTAAAAAACACCTAAATCGAGAAGAACGTTGTTGATGGAATTGGAAAATCAGACCTTTTGATCACACTCGGTGCTTAGCGGCCTCAGCCACTCGTTCAGTGGTTCAGTGTAGTTATGCATTCTTCTGAGTTGCTGCAGTAGTTTCTGATGTAGATATTGATTAAAATTAATTTCAATTTTATCAAACTTTCATTAATGGTGAGAATATTTATCAACAGAACTTTGGTTTAGGCCTTACGATCTCTTACCGAAGCTGGCCTTTGTTATTATATTTAATTCTTTCCTAGTGTCTTAGCTGTGCTCTTTATCTATTCTTATATATCTCCCATTCCTGTTTAAAAGTCGCATTTCAGTATTTTTTAAATAAAATTCTGCTGCATACAAAAGCGATTTCAAGATTGTTTCTTTGCGGGCTTTATAGAGTTATATTTATCGTTTCACTTGTGTGATTAAAACATTGCAGTTTCTTTTATAAGTTTCATTTTTTTCTATTACCAATTTCATAACCTACATGAAACTATTTTACTTGTTCATTACTGAGATTATTAATTGATATCTTTGTGTGTAAAAGCTGAAGATTCCATTCCTACTGAATATATATATATATATATATATATATATATATATATATATATATATGTTAAGCCTAATCATCATATTTATGCATTTTTGGTAATGTAGATATTATGCATATATGTGTATAACTTTAATATGAGAGAAAGCTCTCTAGTGTAACTGTCTACGGTATCCCAACCAAAAACGAGGAAGAGCCAATTAGGCGATAAATAGCTATACAAAAGAAAGGGACAAGTGTTATACTACTTATTGAAAGCCCTACCGTTGGCAAGGGTTAATAAAGTCCAGACTTTCGAATATGTCAGGGGAATGAGCTCGCCAGCCGTTTGTACAATCAACTTTAAACCAACCAATGTAAACAAATGTTTTAAACTTTAAAGCAGTAGCCGGTGGCATGAGTTGCCAGGTGAATTTAAAGCAGCCAATAGTATATGTATATTTTGAATTTTTAAAGCAAGGCGCAAGACTTTTGCTTGTGTAAACCCCTTTGGCTTGTTGAAGCCATGTTTAATTAATTTGAATCGAATATATAAGGAGGCGTTTGCTCCGGCATCTGTTGAAACGTTCAAAGGCAGTTAAATGATCAGATAGAGAAAATCAGATCGGTTCAGTAGTTAGACGACCAGATACTCAATTGTAACTTTCATTCTGCAAGGATACGCTACCTCCCTCCCTCCCTCCCTCCCTCCCTGCCTCCCTCCCGCACTCACTCATACTGGCATTTTAAGTTCTACACGCCGCGGCTAAGTTTATATTCGATGTAGTTTAGTTCTATCGTACATAGAACACCAGAGGACGCGAAAGATCTTGCGAATAATAAATTAGTGTTATCCTCTCCCAGTCCTGTTGAGCACGAGTCACAAATAGCGCAAGAGAACCTGAGAAATTGTTGTAATGAAGCGTGGGCAACAACACCAAAGCGTACAATGGTAAATTAACGATACCATATCGCTAAAAAGTATAAAGATTAGCAATTAAACCGCTTCAAAATTGGCACCTAACGTGGGACTGCCATAGTAAACCGCTTTATAGCTTTTTCTTGAAATCCTAAAATGTTTTATGTACATATCATTAAATAATATCTCTATACTATTTATCGTAATTTATACAGTTAATTCTAATGTGATATTGGTGAATAGAAGCGTAGCTAAATTCAAATTATTAGTGTCCTCTAAAATAATCGATGCATTCTTTTATAACCTGGTCTGAGTATAAATTAAATAAAACGGATGATAATGCGCATTCTAGTCTTACACCTAAATTTATTAAAATGCTTTCTTTGTTATGCCACTTTAATTATTATTTTTGTTTCTGCGTGAAGTATTTGAAGGACTCTGATTATATGCTAATTAATGTTGGTTTAGTAAAAATATTTTTAAAATTGTGGAATATTTACAATTTAAACGGAAAATTTAAAATATTTTAAATAATGAAATTTACGATATAAAAGATATAGAAATAAGCATAAATATACTACACACCTACTAAAAAGTAATTTTTCCAGTATTACCGTAAAAAGGCTTTTAAACCTCATGCCAGCTACTGTTTTACCACATGTTTTCTAATATTAAAGTGTACATTTTGTGTGGATGCGATAGAACGCTATTTCATATCATCATATTTATTTTACTTATGATCTCTGTCAATGAAAAATTATACTGTTTTATTTAACCATTTTTAAATATTGAAACCAGTGGCAGGTCAATTTGTACAAAAATAGTTAACAGAGCTACATCTGTTGAAATAAACTAATGCTCTTCTAGTTGTACAATTAATTAAGATTAATGTTACATAAATAAAATAGGGGATACAAATGAAAACATGCTTTATAATAACTCTAAATTCTTAATGAAATGTTTCGTCACGCTGAACAGATAGGTTCTTCAGAGTCTATATTGGGAGTACTCTCATTGATATTTAAAACCACACATTTTGTTTATTACACATCATGGCTCACATATTACGTGTGTACAATGTTATTGGAAATTAGAGGACCTTATAAAAGCAAGTAAACAACGGAAATTCGTAAACTGCACACGGAATTCAATCACTCTACTTCCATTTAAACTGACATGAAACCGCCATTGAAAGAATTTGCGAGAAGAAGGAACATTTGTATTCTGGAATCAGCGTTTTGGTAGAAAGTGTGACAATATGTCCCAAGGGGACTTGGTAAAACCTCGTCACATCGACCGCTGTGCGGAGGGAGCAACAGGTTGCGGGAGTTCAACAGGTGGCCCGGCAGAGTGAGTGTCGATACGGCTTTAGCGGGTTGCGTTACGAATATCCTGTTTGGCGAATCCAGGGTATGTCAATCTGTCTTCTGTTATTGGCACGGAATTAACTAGTGGCGGAGAGAATGATGGGTCTCTGTAGTATCAGCTGTGTCCCGCAATCGCACCAGGTGGAATAAGACGAAAAGCGAAAGAGGGGAGAAGGCAAAATGGACATAAAACGTAATGGAATATAAAATATAAATAAATTAATTCTCTTACGCTCAGGTCAATATTTTTTCCTCAATAAATGTCTTCAGATGTATTTTTTATCTCTTAATTGTCCACTCTATTGATTTCTTTAACATTCTACCAGTCTTTATGTTTTTATATCCCCAACTATATTCAGTTTATGTAATAAACGTTCTTTTCTATACCCATAATTTCTCTAATCCTTGAAAGACCACTAGGAGCCAACTTATATCGCTCTACATTTTTTTAGCTTTATGTTGCCTGCAAGAGATTTTGCCTTACCTTTTAGCAAATTACTAACTTCAGTACTTCCTAGACACAAGTTTTTCTTAAAGTTGGCTCAGATGATATGAATGTTATTTTGGTACATTTTTTTTTCATTTTCCCCATTATTAAAAGGTATATTTGCCAATACCATAGCATCACGTTGCGCTCGGCAAGCTGATTTCGATCACCAATGGTACAGAAATGGCCGTTAAGAATGTCTCAATTAACGTTACTTTATTTTTTAAATTCTTTTCTTCAGCCGCACTTTTAATGTATTACTGAAATCGAAGTTTATGGTAAATAAATCAGAATGAAGTGCTTTAAAATAAATATACACGATTCTGTAATGATTTAAACCCAAGTAATGTAATATGCATGAAATGTGACAGTTGTTGACTTCGTTTAGTTCCCAAGTAAACTTCCAAAACTAATCTTAGATCACGTGATTTCACTGTCGCATTAAGAAAATGCATTTAATACAAGAACATAAATTCTACCAACAAAGCAGATTTTATTATTTAGGCATTATCAAAATGCACTTCTTGAAAATGTGGCAAAGTACATACAAGAGCACCTACACATTATTAATATGTACGTTTATCACTTATAACTACTTTCATTGATGTTTACGTAAGTAAATAAGTAAATTAATTAAAGTATTAAACTACTCAACTCCTTATTTTTTTTTAAAAAAAGTCCTTTTCCAGTTAAAGTTTAATAATTTCCTCCCAAGCAGCAATTATCCACCGCTATTATGCTGAATACCTTCAGTGTTATACAAAATAATGTAAGCAGTATGCGAAGTGACAGTTTGTATTGCATTATATACTTCTATTACTGATTTTCCAATTACCAGAATGCACGAGGGTAGGTCCAGTTTCCGACCTAACATTTTCTAGGTATGATAAGACAAAAATTATATTTCACTTTTTAATATAGTTACCCTTTATTGCAATACACTTCTCACATCTTTGAATTAACATTTCAACCATCTCTCCCAAATAGTCAGAAGTTTTGTCTGCAAAATGTGCATAAACAGCATCCATCACTTCTTCGTTACACTTAAATTTCCTTCCTGGAAGGTCCTTCTTGAGTTCTGAGAAGAGGAAATATTCCCTGGAAACTAGATCTGAGATTTAGGGTGAAAGTTCGATCTCCTTGAAACCACATTTCTTCACAGCTTCCTTTGCAATAAGGTCTGTATGCATAGGTGTGTTGTCAGGCAGAAGGCACACACCACCACTCAGCTTTCCTCTTTTCTCACTTTGACGGAAGCAAGTAGTCTGTGCATTAGACCAACAGCTGTGGTTCCTCTCCTTGAAGTCAATGAAGAGTATTCCTTCACAGTCCCAAAAGATTGTGGCCATGATCTTCCTGGTTGACTGAGTGACCTTGGTCTTTAGAGACGGTTTTTCGCCAGGTTAACGCCACACCATTGGTTCTGTTTTGTACAAGGGATCATAGTAGAGGACCATAGTTTTATCTCCTGTAACAATGGTTTGCACAACTTCTCTCTCGTTACCAAGGCACAGCTCCAAAAATGCATGACAACAGATGATTTGTTTCTGTTTTTGGACTGAGAAAAGAAGTCTAGTCACCCATCTTGCACTAACCTTATTCATGTTTAAATGTTCATGAATAATTCGAAGGACAGTTGTTTTAGAAAGACCCAACTTGCTGCTATTTCTGTAATTTTGAGCCACCGGAGTGAGCACCTCCAAGGGCCGACCTGCACGCTTTTCGTCTTCAATGCTTTCTCGACCCATTCGAAAAATTTGGGCCTATTCTTTTACGGTAGAATATGAGGGAGATGCTTCCCCATATAAACCGTCCAGGCGCTGTTTAATTTCATTTGGAGGAAATCCTTCTTTTGGGAAGAACTAAATAATAGCTGGCTACTCAATTTTAAACATGTCACACTCTTCTACATATATGCTACTATATCTGAACAACTGAACACAGTGGGGCGGAAGTTACAGCTGCAATTATTTACTTAACACATAACGTATGGCACCAAATAAGGATTTAGTGAAGGCGATAATCCTTATCGGTGAGGGACTTACCCTCGTACTATAGCATTATTGTAGGATTATCTGTGATTGGAATATGACCAGAACATCGATGGTTTTCTTTTTGGTGAAGGTACTCGTAAATTTTTCTCGTAATTTTTACATATTACATTCAGATTTTATTACTTTTTTAATAGCGCAGAAATATGCTAAAAGGAATCTTACTCAAAACACAATTATACATGTTTTTGCCCTGTATGTGACATTTAACAATCTAATCTCAGAACAGATGTTTCTGAACTCATCGACAGGTTGCAACAACATCAAAGGAGAATGGGGTGATTGCTCCTTGCAGTTGGGTGTTAGCAATGGCAGAAATTGAATTGGAACTGTACAATGCATGATTCGGCAGTGAAATACTAATAATTTAGATTATCAAAAGTTGGTGAATTTGTTGTATAATAAAAATTATAACCTTAAAAATAACTTAAAACTTCACATGATCACTTAAAATAATTGTTAAAAAATTATAAAACAAGAATAAATGTTAACATTTGTGCAAAATACATAATCTTTACGAAATGTAATGAAACATTCAAATTAAAATTGCGATTATTGAATTTATGAATGCTGAAGCATAAAAATTATGCTTCCCAATATATGTTGATTAATGGTCTAATCATCTACTGAATGAAATTTAATATTTTTTCCCTCTCTGGCCATGACACATGGAACCACAAATATTCAATGTTCGTAGCATTTTCATATCAATTTTATTTCTAACGCACAAGAAAATATCGAAGCACTTTCCGGATTTTCTCTTCAGTTTCACACCTAACGGAAGTTGGCTACAGCTGGCACTTCATTAATGGTATCATTTTATTAAGGAGGTTTGGTTGGAGCAACAGGTGCATCGGTATAGATGACAGGGTTTCGTACATGTCTTCCATCCGCTGCTCCGGTCTCAGCTGGTTCCATCTGGTGCTGGAAAAGGAAAACATTGCCCTGGACTCATCAAACGAAAGATATTGGATCTAGCGATGCTGTTGAGGATAGGATTCCGTCTGGATGTCAGGAATACGTAACGAGATTGGGTGATAGGGGTTGTTGACAAAAAAGGAGCCTGCCTTCATCTCATCTCATTTCACAATAAGGGTGTTAGCAGTCATAGTGCTTATAGGTTGTCATTATATAATGCGGAAGGAATATATAGAATAAAATGGCTATCCTGTTTACCTAAAATGTATCCACTGTGCAGCAGAGAAAACAAAATAGAATCATCGCTTGGGCAACGTAGAAAATTTTTCAAGTGCAAACATCAAGTTTTGAAAATGTAGCTGGATTTTGAGCAACACGCTCTAGAACTAAAGGTTTGCATGTATTCTCAGTAAATGGGATACAGCTAAATTTACAGGTTAAGCATTTAAATATTGACATATACATCATATTAGTTAAGCAAAGAAAATAACAATGTCTGATGTGGGCTTAAATTACTTTTAGGAAACCGTCCCTACAGAAGTAAGAGAGATACTTACCTGATTCTCCTATAAACTCATGAACAGAAAATGAACTCGACCTTAAATCACCAGGACTATTAAAAACTATTTTATATTGATCAACATTTCAATGATGTCTCGAAAGGAAACTGAAACCTTACAGTAAATTACTCTAAGGCTTTAAAACTTGTGAACCTCTAGAAAGCGTAAAAACAGTTTTGAATTAGTGTCTATGTAATACAATGTATTTACACAACGAATGTAAAAGTACGACGGTGTGTCCCATAAGTTTCCGGCCTTTCCGATAAAGATTATTGCCTTCACAAAATCCTTAACCTTATCTGTTAAGTATATAATTGCAGCTGTAACTTCCGCTCTGCTATGTTCAGTTGTTCAGATATAGTTACATAAAGAAGGCTATGTGTAGAAGATTATAAATTATTCAAAATGGAGTTTCCAGCTGTTATTAAGTTCTTCGCAAAAGAAGGACTTACTCCAAATTAAACAGCGATTGGACGATGTATATGGGGAAGCATCCCCCCTCATATTCTACCGTAAAAGAATGGGCCAAACTTTTTCGAATGGGTCGAGAAAGCATTGAGGTCGAAGAGCGTGCAGATCGGCCCTTTGAGGTGCTCACTGCTGAAAAGTTCGTTCGCTCTTGTGGAAGGAGAAATTATGAAAGACCGTTGCTCAAAGTTACAGAAATAGCAGCAAAGTTAGGCCTTTCTGAAACAACAGTATTTCGAATTATTCATGAACATTTAAACGTGAATAAGGTTAGTGCAAGATGGGTGTCTAGACTTCATTCCTCAGTCCAAAATCAGCAATGAGTCATCTGACGTCAGGCATTTTTGGAGCTCTGCCATGGCAACGAGAGAGAAGTTCTGTAAATCATTGTTACAGGAGATGAAACTGTGGTCCTCTACTATGAACCCTTGCCCAAAAGAGAATCAATGGAGCGTAAATCTGGCGAAGCACCGCCTCTAAAGGCCAGGTAACTTAGCCAACCAAGAAGATCATGAACATAATCGTTTGGGACTGTGAAGGAATACTCTTCATTGACTTCAAGGAGAGGAAAACCACAATAAATGGGGAATACTATGCTGGCCTACTGCACAGACTACGTGCTTCCATCAAAGAGAAAAGGCAGGGAAAACTGAGTGGTGATGTGTGTCTTCTTCACAACACAGCTCTTGTTACAAAGAAAGCTGTGAAAGCTGGCTTCAAGGGCATCAACCATCCTGCCTATAGCTCAGATCTAGCTACCAGTGACTATATCCTCTTCTCAAAACTCAAGAAGGACCTTCGAGGAAGGAAATTTATGTGTAACGAAGAAGTGATGGATGCTGTTTATGCCCATTTTGCAGAAAAGGCTTTGACTATTTTGGGGAGAAGGATTTAAATGTTAATTCAAAAATGTGAGAGGGGTATTGCAATAAAGGGTAACTATATTTTTGTCTTTATGATATAGAGAAAATGGTTAGGCCGGAAACTTATGGATCTAACCTCGTATTTATTGAACAGTGCACGTTAAGTAAACAAACTTATGTAATTATTCAGTCAGCAAGTCTGTATATTATTATATAATGATACTTTTATCTTCTGTTAAAGGTAGGTTATAATTTTTAGGTATAAACATTTTTTGATTGAAACATCATGCATTAACGAGAGTCTGTAATTACATTTTTTGACGTGAGAACATGATTACATCTGGGCTAGAAATTGCTCATTTTTGCATAGCATTTGCCTACAGTTAAGAAACATTTCCAGTCATCATTGCCCTCAAAGTTAGGGTCTAAACTTTTTGAGATGCTAACGCCTTGAGTCTGTGAATCGCAAGAGAGTATTTTTCGGGCCATGATATTTTATGCTTTTAAAAGTACCCTTAAATATGACATTATGACAGGCTTTTGGGATCCTTTCTTTTTCTTGTGGAAGTATTCAGCTGTTTCGGCAATTAGGAGAATGACAATCTCTTACAGAGAAAGAGCGGCGGACTATCAACGGCACTGAGTAAAGCAAACATCTCATCTGAGGATAAAAATCATCAGTTAAGATCTAAGGTTCAGTTACGAGGTTTTAGAGTTGACTTCCTGAACACCTGCAGTTAAAAAAAAGGGTGAAGATGAATTTCCCACAATTAAACCCAAAGCAGAAACACTGCAGAGTGAAATTTGGTAAGAAATGCTTTGGGCATTAAACAATTGGTAATCTCAGAGCGCATACGACACGGTGATAAACATCGGATGTACCGATTGATCCCGAAGCCAGTACGAGGCCCTCTGAAATCACTAATTACCCTTATAAGTAAGTTAATGTCGGGTTGACCAAACCCTAGGTCCAGGGGTGCAAACACAGAGGTCTGTGCCACCCGTGGTATTTTGCATTAGGACGGTACCTTGTAACTCTAAACCGACCCGCCATTCGGCTGCAGACGATTGCGTCGCCCAGGCGCGCTAAGTTCCCTTAGCTTCCAGATTCTCACTGGTGGATAGCTTAGACCTACTCGTATTTAAGAGGTGAGTCACTCCAGCATTAAGGTAGCCACCACCCTCCCTACTAACAACGGCGATTCCGGCGCACCGGCCCCCAGGGTACCCGTGTGCCTTTGGCACTCCCCTGGGACACGCCGCCATCGTAGGTCCTCAATTCCCCGTGAGTGACGGGTCCACTGCCAAGCCGAGTCCAACCCAATCCGGACAACTCCCTTCGTCAGAGGTACCACGGGCACTCAGGGTCCGCAGAGCCCGCACCTGGAGCATCTGTAGGGCAACGGTCAGACCGCGTCCCCCTTACGGGTAAGACTGGAAAGAAAATGATCGCTTCTTTCTTGTCAACAAGTGTTGTCTTGGGGACCTTGACTATAGAAAATCGGATAATCTGCCTTGTCGCTGTGTACAACTAAATTCATAAACGGCGATCAATGGGCACTAGTTGCACCGTAACAAATCATAAACATTTTTAGAGAGCACAGAAACAAAATTGTTGAAGCATTCCACTCAGAGTCGGCATCTGGCAGCATTTAACTCTTCCTTTTACCGAATTTGAAGACGCGGTTTCCCAATTCTGCAAAAACAGTGGAGTTGGCTGTAGTACCTGCAAAAAGGTGCGTACGTGCTTCTGGAAATGGCTCCTCAGGATGAAGTGTTGTATATGATGTCAAGTTGTTGATGTCCAAACCTTCTCTATCGCTCTCATTTACCGAATATCTCAAAACTTATCTAATGACCTTCATACTTAATACACTAAGATTTTCTTAATCTACTTTTGCAGAAAAAATATAGTTAAATCTTATTCAACATTTTATTCTATCAATTTATTGTTGTAATCGAATTTGGCTACACGGAATATTGTCACGACTAAAATTGTGACTTAGGGGGTTAGCTGTTCAGGAAGATGGTGGTAGAGATAAACCCCAAAGTGCCATGCCAACTCAATTTATTGTAGAAGAGACAAGTCCCCAATATGAAGCATGATTACAAATGATAGCCCTGACCTTTTAGGGATCTATTGTAGTAACGCTGAAGGTGTACGTCAGCAGGTGTCCTCCAAAGACGACAAACAGAAGACGAAGACAAAGACCCCGAGCCGTAGCTCTGTTTCTCCTTATCGTTTTACAATTGCCTAGGGAGGTCTCTACATTTTGACACAAACTATACAAATATGGTGTACCACCGTCTTAAATTTAAATGATATTAACCAATGAGAAAGTACTGTGCAGGGGTTTCACCCTTTCCAACACTGAGTGACAGACCCAAGTTCAGCATGCTTTGCTTGTTACCAGGCAGAGGTTAATGTCATTATAAAATACCGTGTAGGTAGCCTCTGAAGAGATTGACTGCTACACTGAAATCCCCTAAGGTGATCACGTTAAGGCAAGGTATGAAATATAAAACCAAACGAATTTAGCTTCATTTGCTACACCCCGCAGCAGTACATACGACAATATGCACATATCTTTAACTCTTGTAGTGATATTGCATTCATGGATTACATTCATTATTATCCAGGAGACTCGTAATTGTGTTATACAGTGCTGCAGGCTGATTACTCTAAAAGAAACAGATTGTTTTTGTAAATATATAGGTAATTGAAGGTTTCGTTATCGAGATATGGCAACATTGCCTGTCACGCGAACTGACGTCCTTCCAGCTGTAATCTGTTTGCTGTTAATTCTATTCTAACGTGTGTATAATAAAGTGGTGTGGTTCTTTTCTCATTGTTATACATTTATTTCTTTTCAAGCAGTCAAAAACTTTCTCCTCAAACCATTCGCTTAACTCTTTAAATAACAGAACCTTCATTAGATACCTTGGGTATATGAATTTTAGGAAATAGAGAGGATGAGGGAAATACTGTAGTTTTTAATAGTCCTGGCGAATGACCATTTATCGATCTGCGCGAGACAATTCTAGAAATTTTTCGCTGGGGGATAACTTCTCAACTGCATAAATGTAACAAACAACTGCAAGCGAGAAAGATGAGAGCGGCACAGCTGTGCAACAAACCGTCCCTACAATGGTTCAGTACGGAAGTAAGAGAGATACTAACATAATTGCCCTAAAACGCATAACCAGAAACCACAGCGCATCTTTGCTTATTCGCCAGGACTATTCAAAACTACTTTACTGTCTTGATCAGTATTTCCATTATGGCCGGAAAGGAGAATGCTTTGTTGTAACTTGTGTGAGTCCTTCCGAAAGGGTTTGTTCTAAATATGTTCCAATCACTTCAGTGGAAGTAGAACGTTCTATTTTGTTGATGAAAAATATTCGCTCTGATAAGAGGTTGACTATGACAGTTAATATCTTGAAAAAAGCATATTGTTGCTTGTAACCAAGAAAAGTAAGCTTAGGTAATTTAATTAAGTAATAAAGAAATTATTAAGTGTTTTAATTACCTATTTTAATTAATAATGAGTGATATTTCTCTCTGTTTTCACTTTTAATAAATGCATCTTTTAATTACATATGTGCCTATTTTTAGTATTTTAAGTGCCTTTTTGTCTGCCTATTTTAACTCAAATAATGCCTAAACTACCGGGGTCTGCTCATTAGCTACAGGACGATATACATCCCTAATATTATGCCCAATAGTCCTTAAAGGAAATTACAGTTTAAACTTTAATAAAGACTAGTTTTCTTTGAAATAACCACAGCAGTGAATATTGATATTAACACTCGTTATGAATACCTTATTATGTCTTTTAATTGTTAGTAATTTACGCACATGTTAGTGCGCAACACTTTCAATGCAAAGAGGGGTCATGGCGGAAGCATGTGCTGGTCCTGCTAGTGATGTAAAACACTGCCAAGGGAATTATTTGAAATGTGGCATTAAGGTTATCCTTTAACATTTTTACTAATGAAATTTGTAAATAGTAGCCAGAGATAGTTATTAAATACGTTGTATCAGCTGTTTGTAGAACTATTAGCGCTACCTAACCAATCGGAGCCAAGCACCGCGGAGTGATACATTCACATTTGTTTACGTCAGGATAGAAGTACCAGGGAACGTATCCCATGCGCATTAATTGATCAGGAGACAAATCGGTCAAGTGGTGAGTACAACTGCATAATGTGGGAACTATAAGCAAAGATACGGTTGTTATTTGCGGTGAAGAAACACAAAATTCTAATTTTTTCCACCAACTAGAAACACGTTTCCTCCTGTATTACTTGAGCGTCGCCTTAAGGAAACCGCTCGTTTTGCACAAGTTAGGAACAATGCTAGTCGCCGCAAAGTTATGTCTCTTACATTACCCAGCGCACAAGAAAGTCATGCTGCTGGAGGGGCTCTCTTATACTGTGAAGTTAATGGTGGACATTTCGAGCATGTTCTGCAAATTTTCAGTATGAATAAACATCATCCTAACAAGGTAACAAATATGATTTCTGAACTTTTCCATTCATAGTCTCGATAACGATTTGGTCACGACTAAAAACAATATGCTTCTTTATGAGTACGTAATAATCTACATTAAATTACACAATTACAATCAGTCTTTACATATATATGGAAAGCCGAGGCCATCTTCTCATTTCTAGAACGTTACCGGTCTATTTCACCCAAACTTGGCTCTCGTAATTTTATAATAAAATATTACTCCGCGTTTCCCGCGTTTCCCTTTCCTTTTGTTGCTATTGGCTCTAGAATTTGCCGCTACACTGAAACGCCTGTAAATTCGGCTTTCATTTTTACGATTACATCGTTTATTGTATTCATGTTCTTTTATAAAAACATTAGTGCTTAACTAGACACTTAAAATACTGAAAATAGGCGTAATATATTTAAAATAACGGATTCATTAAAAATGAAAATAAAAATTAATGTCACTCATCGTTAGCAAAAATAGATTTTTAAGATATTTATTTCTTTGTCACATAATTAAAGTACTTAAGTTTACTTTTCTTAGTTACAAGCAACAACAAAATGTTTTTTCAAGGTGTCAACTGTCATAGTCAGCCGCTTGTCAGAGAGAACATTTTTCATCATGGAAACAGTAAGTTCTACTTCCACTGAAGTGATTGTACATATTTAAAACAAACTATTTCGGAAGGACTCATACCAGTTACAACTGAACATTCACCTCTCAGGACATCATGGAAATGTTGATCAAGACAAAGTAAACACATTTTCAATAGTCCTGGCGAATGAACAAATTGTGTGCTATGATTTCTGGTGTTCTTTTTCTAATTAGGCGCTTAAAGGGGAAAAGGTTAGTATCTCTCTTACTTCGGCACCGAACACATTGTAGGGACGGAGTATTACACGACCGTAACGCCCTCATCTTTCTCGCTTGCAATTGTTTGTTACATTTATGCAGCTGAGAAATTTTCTAGAATTGTCACACGCAGGTCGATACAAGGGCAGTCACCAGGACTATTCAAAACTACAGTGTTTCCCAAATCCTCTCTATTTCCTGATATTCGTATGCCAGAGGTACCGTACGTTCCTTTCACTAAGAGGTTTTTCTATTTAAAGAGCTTTAGTAAATGGCTTGAGGAGGAAGTTTATGACTGCTTGAAAAGAAACAAATGTATAACAATATTATCAATATATATTCTTGTGAGATGAACGTGCCATTTAATTTTTATAACATTTTTCTCTTCGATATGTTTAAAGTCTTTATGTTCTTTTTAAAATGCGGGAATAGTTGCAGAAAAAAATCCACCACTATCCAAAATATGCCAAATATGTTTAAAACTTTAAAATAGGCAACAAGCTAAAATAGAAAAGGCCAATGAAAAACTCGCTCTACCGACCCTAAATGTATGCCCTCCGACCCTTAAATATATTCACCCAGATAGAAAGACCGCCACGAGTGACCGAGATCGTTAAGGCGCGGACTCGTGAGCGGGAAGTCTGGGGTTCGAATCCCGCCAGGTCCGTCCTCCCTGACTGACGTTTTTTCCAGGTTTTCCTCAGTCCTCATAAATGGCAAATGCCGGGAAGGTACCCTAAACTTAGGCCTGGAATGTTTCCTTCCTTGAACAAATATTCTTTCCCAATATTTCATCTCATGTATCATCAGTGTCCACCGCCTGTGGTGCCTCAGTGGTAAAAACGGGCGTTAAACACCATTAAAAAACAATTAGAATAGACATTTTGCCTAACTTCCAGGCTCTGATAATTATATTATTTTTTCCTGCTATAAAAAGGAGAAATAAATAGAAAGGAGAACATATAACCGAGTGTAATCATTTATTACCTGCACTACTTCGCGAGATAATTTGTAGCTGAAAAGGCTGGCCAATTAATCAAAATTTCCACGTGCTTTTGTTGACATAGGATCAAGCATAGGCTATATCCTGGTTCTTGTACATTTTTCATTTTTCTAATGTCTTAATTGCCGTTTCTTTGACCTCAGACTTCTTATCGTCAACTATTTTCGTTAATGGATACGAAAAACCAACAGTAAACTTGGATTTTCGTTGGAAAATCGCCTTCCTGTACCTACAATCGCGCCCCCCTTATTATTTCTAACAGTTCTTTGGATTTGCGGTAGGTGTGATCCAGCGACATTGAAAATCATTGATAATGCATATACTCAAGTAGAATTGTGAGTCAAAAGTTATTCAATTATTTTGTATATTATAGTTTGTTCTGCTTTGTGTGTTTTAAGGCTAACTTTTTTGAATCTTTTTGTACTATGCGTATTGCATATGGGAGGAAACATTTTTAAAATTGCGTGAAACTGAGACGGAATCTTATTTGTGCTATAAGAGAAATAATAAATTCTGTTCTATCCAAAGAGAACATGACATAGTTCAAAGAGAGGGATGTGCGTTGGTGCACGTGAAAAGAGTACAGGAAGCCTTTTACCTGTTGCTTTTATAGACGTAGCGCCTTAAGAGCAGAAAGGAAAGTTTCTCATTTTGAGACGAGCTAAGATCAAGCAAATAGCTTCTTTTGTTGAATAGAAGAATGAAGTAGAACAATATTACGTGGAAAGACGAGCACAGAATTGCGAGCTTATTTCATTTAGCGAACGAGTTTTTAGAAAGGGGGTGGGTGATGGAATAGGAGAATAGAAGTATCGAAACAGCTTATGGAAATACAGGAGTCTTTCGTTAGAATATTATTTTAATACTATTTTTCGTTAAGTTAAATTACTAAGTCAATTATTATTATTATTAATTGTATCCTTTAAACAATTTTCCCTATTCCTTATTTTCCTCCATAAAATATCTAATAACTAGAGATGAAACAAAATAACAGATAAGTCTGACTCAGGTTAGAGTACATGACATCAAAAGGATAGCGTTAGAACTAAACGAAGAATGCTAGGCAGAGTTTAGGGTGAGCTACACTTTATGGTTGATGTTAAGGAAACTTCACGTCCATGGTAGCTATGATTCACTTGAGGATCTGCTTCCTCCCTAGCTGTAGAGTCGTTCCTTTTGGAATCGTCTAAATTTATCACAGAACTTATTACAAAATCTTTAATATCACAACTTTACCGCCAATGCTCAACGGCTCTTCACTTTTGTTTCATAATTTGTAGTGAATACATGACAGCACTTGAGATTGATGTAAAATATTGTTAAGCAAAATATTCGTTGTTAAATCTTTATTATACAGAGGGTGCTAAAAAATATACACACGCAAAGAAAAAATTGAATTCACACAAACAGAAGACGATGAGCACTAATCATCTTAGACTTTTACAGTTACAACAGTTGCTCAAAATGTCCAACATCGGCGCCGATACACTTCTGAGTACGTTGAACTACTGATTGAGTAACGTTTGCGAAAGTGTCCTCAGTGATTGCAGTACATGCCGTTTCAGTTTCTTCCCGAAGTGTTGCCAGTGTAGCTGGTTTTCTACGGTATACAACATCCTTAAGAGTTCCCCATAGGTAGAAGTCCAACGGCGGTTCTGTTCTGTACACACGTCTCCATTGTCTTTGAACTTCAACAACATTCTCGGTTTTCCAATATCACTTCAAAATCGCTTTCCGCTGTTCAAACGATAATCTTGGCTCCATTTTTATGTAGCAACGCTCATAATGTATGTGAGTCACATCTGTTTACAGACATCATACTACAGTTTACTGTTGTTTTTCGGTCCAACTTTGAAATATATTAAATAGATATCTACTGTGAAAGTGTGCATACATTTTTGCACCCTTTGTATAATTACATCGTATTTAACTATCAGTAGACTTATTTACCAAAAATAAACCGATTTTTCATGTTCTTTATACATATACATACATTTTATTTCATGGTCACCTCCTATGGGTAAGGTTTCGGTTGTCAAGGAAAAACTTCAATTGCGCTTGTTTAACTATAGGGTACAGAGCGTTCATGAATTATTATAGCGATTTTTAACTTATGTTTTTTCTCTGTGGTATAGAATATAATTTTGAATCATATTTTAAATTGAAGAAAAACTGTGGAAGTTATCATAACACAAATTATAAGTACTCAATATGGGATCTATTTGTGACATGGCGTACATCCAGCCGGCAGTTCATTTCTTGTCACGCTAATGTTAGTATGTCTGTGTAACTGATCCAACTGCTGCAATAATCCTCAGGCAGATCTGCAGGTAGCGGTGGCACGTATATATGAACTTTATATACCCCCACAAGAAAAATTCGTAGGAGGGTCAGATGTGGGGACCTCGAAGTCAACGGAGAGAAGCCAAGGCGTCCGGACCATGACAACCAATCCAACGATGGGAGAAAGTTTGCCTTTATGTAGGGAATTTTAGTCTTTGCAGACGATACAGTCTCTGTTAGAGATGTTTTCTTAACACCTTCCACACTGTCATTGTTGGAATTGTTAGTTTTGGAGTCGACCGCCCCTCAGATATTTTAGAACTGCGCGCGAAAACTGTTCTGACTCTCTACACGTTCTCATCTGACACACGAGGTCGTCTGGGGCTCTTTCCTTTACAGAGACACTCCGTCGTTTGGGTCTGATTGTATCAGATAGGAATGTTGTTACCATAAGGGGCGTTAAGACCAAGACTTCGCCTATACGCCCTCTGGACTGGATTATGTTTCGCGATTTCCAAGACATAAAAAGGTTTTTGCACGCGAGTTGTCTTATTTTGCTTATTTTGTTACCATGGCTACTACAATGAGATTCTCCTCCTCCTAATCCTCCTCCTCCTCCTCCTCCGGAAGACTTAGTTCACATGATTGGCACTGGCAGTGAAAACCTTCGTTCTACAAACAAGAGAGCACTTGGGCGTGAAACGGCCGATAATTTTGTACAGGAACTGTGTGTTTTCCCCCTCCCAGATATGGGTTTCTTTTACATGCCGTAAATCTACGACGCGAAACCCATGGCATAAAGTCATATGCTTTGGTCCGGAAAAAAATCGACCCCGGCCTAATGAACCCGCAAACCTGGGGGTCCAAAACAGAATGCGCTATCCTAGACAACAGAAACCGATCTTAATAAAAATATATGTCAAAACTTCAAAACTTTAAAGGCACATTTTTTCCCCATATAGAGGATGGAAAAATGTTATATGAACTTGGGTGCAGAAACGTTTTAATCCCTTGTTACAGCTATTTTTCTGAATGCATGATTCGCAGGGTGGAATGGCATCATACTATGTGTCCAAATTATAAGTTAATAGATGCTCTTGTCGACCCCTGGTTAGAATGACAAATGAGGGTAGAGCTGGAGCGGAATAGTGTTAAAACCCTTAGTGCTTAGGTTTACGTCAGTGTTTATGTTCTAAAGGTGCTGTACCATTTTATCATGCGACTACTTCATAGCTTTACTAATTTAATGTATGGAAAGCAAGCGGCAAATAGCAGTGCATAACTGCGCTTTTGTACTAGGAGAGATTTCCAGAACGACAATGAGGGCTTTCAAGCAATTGTTCGTCATATTAGGGAGCGGGGAATGTCCAAGCCTAGAAATGAAGATGGGAAGAGATCTAGAAGGACCAGGACAACTCCCCAACGGGAGAGGCTCGAACAAGTCCGGCCCGGCTGCTTCTAGTAACGTCAAAGTACCCGGGTACTCAGGGTCTGCAGAGCTCGCACCTGGAGCTTCTGTAGAGCAACAACCGCAGTCGACCCCTCTCACGAGAATGCAATGTAAACAGAATTATAGCTGTATCAATGGAATAAAGCGTTTTTAGAGATCCATGTTCATGTAAAACATTTTCATCCTCTGCATGACAGAAATATGCCCATAAATTTTGACATAAGTAAATATCTTGTATTTATTTAATACATTCTTAAAATAGATATAATAAAATAAAATGGAACCACTTTACTAGAATTCTGTTTTTATGGAAGAAAAAAAAGGACTACTACTTAAATCAAAGAACCTGTCAGAATCTCAAGGACACATATGTTATATTTTTTACATTATTCTTCTTTTAGTTTTTCTCCTTAAATGGTCAATTTTAGCTTCGATTCTACTTTACTATTAATCCCTTGAGAATTTATTACACGTAAATATTAATAAAATCGAAATGTAAAGTACAGAAAAACAATTAAGGAACTAAAGCTATCAGAACACAACACGACAGAAAGTGAATTGAATGCTACTTCATATTTTTCATGACCGATAACCAACACGCCGAAACAGGACCAATGCAGTCTAGGCAACAAGTTTAACACTTGTCTGCAACATCCCTTAGGGCAAACATCTCTTTTAGCAGAAGCAGTGAGTCACTCTGGGAAAGACCGGCCTTTAAATGTTAATTTTCCTTATTAGTAAGGTTTTGTATCTTCACTTAGTAGATCATCGTTTTCGAAGATCTTCTTCAATTCCTCTGCCTATTTGTACATTGATATTCCACATTTCCATGTCTGTTCCTAGGGTTCTAAGCTATGTCTATGTGTCCATTTTACACTTCTTGCAGTAATCTCTACTTCTTTTCTTTACTGTAGAACAACAATAAATAATAATAATAATAATAATAATAATAATAATAATAATAAAGAACTTGTATACATGAAGGATGTTATTTGCTAGCCTGTTGTTACATACACACTTGTGATATTGTTACATCAATTGTATGAATATTCAATAAATAAATGAATAAACAAATAAATTGAAAATACTCAAAAAATCTTCCACTGAATTGAAGTGAGCAGAAAGTGATGGCTAAAAAAAAAATATATAATAAGTTCGATTCATTGGATTTTGGATATTATAGATGACATTGGGACCTATTTCGCAGATAAAACCCTTTATGAAGTTTAAATTTACATGAGCACCGCCAAGAGTCGAACATTTAGAGAAATCCTGGGTCATGTTTGGCAACAATAAAATTTAAACAAAGAAACAATGAGAAGTTTATAATTCAAATGAAGGCAAGCCATTGCGTGAGCGGACAAGATTTATAACTAAGATCGATACAAAATGATGATAAATGTAACACCAATGAAAACAAAAATGTTTTGAAGTTGTCTATTAAACCAGTTGTTTCAATTTATATTTTAAAAGCATTCGGCTTTTTGTTTATCAAGTGGATTACGTTACGTTTGGTCATGTGCAATATTTTTCTGTTTTCTGAATTGCGGGTGGTTCCGAAAAAAAAAAAAACCTATCAGAACTGCACTCCACAATATATAATTAATTGGTTATGGATAGAATACATGCATTTACTTTTTTCGCTTTGTTCGTTTGCAATATGCGAATTACTGAATTTTAACGCCATTTAAAATGTCAAACATTCAATTAACCTTAATTGCCGTTGTGCAGCTGTAAAGGGAAATGGAACAACCGTTCGCGCGAGCATTGCCACCGGCAATATTTCGCTTCCAATAAGGGAAAAATAAAAGCTAATTACTTTGCTGTTAACAAGTTTCTCTGAAATAGGACATGGTTCGCGTGATGAAGAAGAACCGAGGGAGCTCAAGACGTATAAATCAAAACACAGAGACTTCATTTGTTGTTTACTTGAAGGTTTGTTTTGTATTTTTTTTTTTATGTATGGCAGTTGTGCGTAAACTTTCTGATACACAGCGTACAGCATCCTGGCTATGCTACACTTCTTCTGTATGTGAGTGTACAACCGCAATACGAGGATACGGGGTAGATCCATAAGTTTCCGGCCTAAACATTATATATATGATAATGGTAAAAACTATATTTCACTTTTTAATATAGTTACCTACCCTTTATTGCAATACAATTCTCACATAAACATTTCAAACCTCCCCAAAATAGTCAGAAGTCTTGTCTGCAAAATGGGCATAAACAGCATCTATCACTTCTTCGTCACACTTAAATTTCCTTCCTCGAAGATATTTCTTGAGTTTTGAGAAGAGAAAATAGTCACTGAGAGTTAGATCTGGGCTGTAGGGTGCATGGTCTATCTCCTTGAAACCACATTGCTTCACAGCTTCCTTTACAACAAGAGCTGTGTGCACAGACGCGTTGTCGTGAAGAAGGCACACATCACCACTCAGCTTTCCTCGCCTTTCCTCTTTGATGGAAGCGCGTAGTCTGTGCAGTAGACCAGCACAGTACTCCCCATTTACTGTGGTATTCCTTTCCTTGAAGTCAATGAAGAGTCTCTTCCTAATCTCAAAAGATTTTGGCCATGTTGACTGAGTGACCTTGGTCTTTACAGGCGGTGTTTCTTCAGATTTACGGCACTCCATTGATTCTCCTATGGACAAGAGACCATAATAAAGGACCATATTTTCATCTCCTGAACAATGGTTTGCAGAACTTCTCTCTCGTTGTCACGGCAGAGCTCCAAAAAATGCCTGACAACAGATGACTCGTTGCTGCTTTTGGACTGAGGAAAGAAGTCTAGGCACCCATCTGCATTAATCTTATTCATGTTTAAATGTTCATGAATAATTCGGACTATTATTTTAGAAAGGCCCAACCTTGCTGGTATTTCTGTAACTTGAGCCGCCGGTCTTCCATAATTTCTCCTTCCATAAGAGGATGTTTTCAGGAGTGAGCACATCCAAAGGCCGACCTACACGCTCTTCGTCTTCAATGCTTTCTGGACCCATTCGAAAATGTTTGGCCCATTCTTTTACAGTAGATTATAAAAATGCTTTTTCATATATACCGTTCAATCGCTGTTTTACTTCATTTGAAGCAAGTCCTCCTTTTCTGAAGAACTTAATGACAGCTCGATACTCTATTTTGAACATGTCACAATCTTCTGCACATAGCCTTCTTTATGCAAATATATTTGAACAACTGAACACAGCGGAGCGGGAATTACAGCTGCAATTATTTACTTAACAGATAAGGTATTATAGTAGATAAGATTTTAGTAATTCTTATTCTACTTATTCTTTTTTCCAAAGTTAAAAGAAATATGTGTTTCGTTTTCGGTACGTTTATTAAACGTAGATATTTTCACTGTAAATATAAGAAATAACTAACTGTTTTAAGAAGTAAATGAGTGTTCAACATTAATATCATTATCTGAATACAGTTGGTCCAAGTAACAGCGGCCGCTTTTGACATTTAGTGAACAACCAAATGATATTGTGAGGCAGTGGTCACATTTTCCCTCCTATCCTTAGCACTGATCTGCACATTAGCTCATTGCAATAGTTACATGAGTAACTTCTTTTTTTCTTTTCTCTAAACCTTTTTGTACAAATCTGTGAAAGATTGAAGAAAATTGTTGATAATATTTTTCATTCTCCTGATCCAGACACTGGTTCAGGAGGACCAGTACCATGGCCTCCCCGATTGCCTAATCTTAATCCTTTGGATATTGCATCGACCATGTAAAAGTTTGCAGGACGGTGTTTACACAGCATATTATCAAATGTGGTAGCATCCATTGTGTGCTCACGAATAGACGATTATCTGATACTCTGAACTGAAACATGGCAGCACATGGGTCACTTCCTATTGTTCGGTGGGGAAGTAAAGCCGTGGGTCCCTTACGTCACAATAATGAACCTCGAGCTGAAAAAAGAGGCCTCTGAGCAAAATTTGTCGGCCGTTTCACGCCCTGATTTGAATGGGACGCTGATGACCTGAGGTGTTAAAGAGCGTCCTTAAATAAACCAAATGAACAATAACTTCGTATTGTGACGGACAGATGAAGATAATAAGACATAATACAGTATTTTTGAGTAGTGTTTAACGCCCGTTTTTACTTCTGAGATACCACAAGCGGTGACACTGATGATATATGAGGTGAAATGATATATTGGGAAAGCATTTTTTTTTTAAAGAAGTAAACGTTCCATGCCTAGGTTTAGGGTACCTCCCCGGCATTTGCTAGTTATGAGGAGTGAAGAAAACCTGGAAAAAAACCCAGTCAGGGAGGACGGTCGGTCCTGGCGGGATTCGAACCCCAGACCTGCCGCTCACAAGTCCGTATGCGGTATGCGGTATGATATAAATAATACACTATTACCCACATATCAAACTATATTTTGTTTCTGGAAATGTTTTCATAGAATCCTTTTGCTAGTTTTGACCAACTCTACCTGCCTGAAAATATGCGATGTTCTTATTTTATTTTTTGCATTCCTAGTTCGGTGTTAGAAGAAGTCAAAAGTCGGTGGTCATGTTTTTGATTCATCCTTTTACATGCTTGAAATTGTTAGAATGTAATAATTTACCAGAGGGTAAACATTTAACTTTCTTGATTAAAGCAAGCAAACCCACTCTCTCTCTCTCTTTCTTCCTCGGTCAACAGTTCAAAGGTATATTAAGATTTTGTTCAGGTATCGTCTTTGAAGGTATTTTATCATAGAAAATATAGCAACAGGTATTCTGTGTTAACTTTCTCCACGTTACTTATCCACTTTCATATATCTAAGACATAGAAAGTGAATTGTCAGTGTCTAGCGTATGTTTATGTATGTGCTCACTCAGGTAAAGTCAAGTTTTCGTCACTCAGGGTTAATTAGAGGAGATGGGACGTTATCTCTTTCATGCACAGACGGCAGCATACAAATAGAAGTCTATGCTGGCAGTAGTATTTAGTTTGTGGGGAAAGCTAAAGGGAACAAGCCTTCTAAATTCTCAGTTTCTTCATATTCCTGTGTCAGTTGGTTTGTGAAGGTTTACTTCAAGCTGCTTTGTTCGTATTTGTTCAAGCTTATTTTCTCTAAGGATTCACATTACACAGCCTTCTTTTCTTTCGAGGGGATCCTTTCAAAATGCTTTGATTTCTATGTAGACTCCATTAAATGTTTGACACTTGTCATAAAATAAGTTTCTCGTTTAAGAGAAACGTTTTAGCAAACACTTTACTCATAAAGAGGCGCGTATAGGACATTACACTGGTCGTAAAAATGTTTTTAATGTGTACTGTAAGATGGTACGTACTTCATTATGGGAATTAGTGTCTAAGATAGTTTTGTTAGATAATTATTTCTCTTTGATCTGTGATAGAATAGAATTCTGCACCAAGGGTATTTATTTTCCAATAACTGAAAAGTGGGGAATTATTAAAAAAATTTTGAGCAAATATGAAATCCACATCACTAAAATATATAAGCGTATAAATATATTGCAGTATTAACGTAAACAAATATAAAGAATTAAAATTAAAGACTTAATGTATGGTATTTTGTTCCCCTACGCCGTACGGCCTGCAGCCCGGCGCACACCGTGCAGCGTCCACACTCGGCCATTCGCGCGATCGACAAAGCAGTGAAAACGTGCTTATCTTTTATCATAGAAGATGAAAGTTCTCCTTCCCCAGTGGGTGGGCTGCAAGACAAACATTTCAGTAACCTTGCAGATATAACATGTTAGCAATTTTGTAGCAGAATGTGCCAACGTACGTTGTTGTGTTATTGTAACAAGAAATTTTCGCTGTGATTGTTCTCATCAAGCAGCGATATTATCCAGTTAACACATAACGCCTGCCTGTTGTTTTGAATTTAAGTACCATTTTACGAACTATACATACGAGAGTAGGTCAGTAAGTTTCTAGCCTTGCCGATAAGGATTATCGCCTTTACAAAACCCTTATCTGGTGTCATACCTTATCTGTTAAGTAAATAATTGCAACTGTAACTTCCGCTCCGCTGTGTTCATTTGTTCAGATATAGTTGCATAAACAAGGCTATGTGTAGAAGATTGGGACATGTTCAAAATGGAGCTTCAGGCTAATTAAGTTCTCCACAAAAGAAGAACTTACTCCAAATGAAATTAAACAGCGATTGGACGGTGTTCATATTCTATTGTAAAAGAATAGGTCAAACTTTTTCGAATAGGTGGAGAAAGCATTGAAGACGAAGCTCGTGCAGTTCGGCCCTTGGAGGTGCTCACTCCTAAAACATCGATCACGTGGAAGGAGAAATTATGGAAGACCGGCAGCTCAGAGTTACAGAAATAGCAGCAAGGTTGGGCCTTTCTAAAACAACAGTCCTTCGAATTATTCATGCACATTTAAACATGAGTAAGGTTAGTGCAAAATGGGCGCCTAGACTTCTTTCCTCAGTCCAAAAGCAGCAACAAGCATCTATTATCAGGCATTTTTGGAGCTCTGCCGTGGCAACGAGAGAGAAGTTGTGTAAATAATTGTTACAGGAGATGGTCCTCTACTATGAACCATTGTCCAAAATAGAATCAAAATGACGTAAACCTGGCGAAGCACCGCCTCTAAAGGCCAGGTCACTCAGTCAACCAAGAAGATCATGGCCACAATCGTTTGGGACTGTGAAGGAATACTCTTCATTGACTTCAAGGAGAGGAACATCATAGTAAATGGGGAGTACTGTGCTGGCCTACTGCACAGACTATGTGCTTCTATCAAAGAGAAAAGACGAGGAAAGCTGAGTGGTGGTGTGCGCCTTTCTCACGACAACGCGCCTGTGCTCACAGCTCTTGTTACAAAGGAAGATGTGAAGAAATGTGGCTTCAAGGAGATTGCTCGTCCACCCTACAGCTCAGATCTAGCTCCCAGTGACTATTTCCTATTCTCAAATGCAAGAAGGGCCTTCTAGGAAGGAAATTTAGGTGTGACGAAGAAGTGATGGATGCTTTTTATGGCCATTTTGCATGTAAGAATTCTGACTATTTTGGGGGGGGGGATTGAAATGTTAATTCAAAGATGTTAGAAGTGTTTTGCAAAAAAGTATAATATATATATATATATATATATATATATATATATATTGAAAATGGAATCATAGTGTTTGTCTTTATCACACCTAGAAAATGGTTAGGCCGGAAACTTATGGATCTACACTCGTACGTCAGATGGATGAATCAGAATCTGATTCTTCTGATCAAGAATCAGAAAACGTTCTTGAATTTCGGCATGACATTGAACAGCTAGTTCAGTTCTAAAAACACCGCTACGTGTGGCCGAGGCCGTTACGGCGCGGACTCGTGAGCGGCAGGTCTGGAGTTCAATTCCCACCAAGACCGCCCTCCCTGACTAGGTTTTTTTCCCATGTTTTCCTCAATACTCAAAATAGGCAAATGCTGGCGAGTCATTGAAAAAAGTACATAAATGTTACAGAACCTAAAATCGTTGTTTTGTTTAAGTCTTTGAACCAAGGCAAACAGAGAAAGGAATCGCAATAACACACAACCCCTCTATTCTAAACTTAATCACATCTACCCGATCTTATCAGAGGCAATGTGCATGCTTGATTGACGGTGTGCATTTATGACTTGCCAGTTTTGACCCGATCAGCGTGTGGGGGAAACCATAACGAAGACTTAGTACTTTTTTATATAATAAAGTGTTACTTTATTATTAAAACCATACAGTTCACTAATTTCATAGTAAATTACAAGTATTTTCTTCGTGTTATCTGGCGCGAGATTATTCCTCTGTCAATGAAATTCTGTCAATAGAGTTTGCTTTGCTTCTAGTCATTAGAGTTTTATTTATTCTCCAAATAATGAACTTAAGACATCATTTCCCATTCTTTCATAATGTGATTTTATTGTGGCGTTTGTTATGAAGTCACACATGCTATAACAGAAATATAACAGTTTCCATTAAAGCATTTTCATGAAGACTGTGTTAAATAGAATAGCACAAGAAGCAGGTTGCTATATTTTGGCTCTGATGTTTAATTTACCCATAACCAGAATGAACTACACCATGTGACAGGTCTTCGCACCCAGGCATGTCCGGGAGTGAATGCATTTAGATAACTTAAATAGTTATAATTAATAAATATTATATATTCTGTAGTAACAAGCCGGAACATTTCATGAACGACGTGGTATCCAGAATATTCGGGACTGGTGCTGCCATCTGGTCAAAAACTTACTTCGAGACTAATGACCGCCGTCACCCTCGAAGTAGTTCCCTTCCACACGTCCCAGCGATTCTGCCATTTTCCAAGTGCATCTTGGAAGTCATGTTCTTTGAGGGTGTTCAGCATAGACAGCGTTTCTTTTTGAGTTCTCTCATTTGTGTCGAACCAACGTCCTTTCAACTTCATTTTCAGTTTGGGGAATAGAGCGAAGTTGCAAGGTGTGAATCAGGTGAGGTGGGGGACAACGGTCATGTTATTTTGTCTCAGACCCTGGACAAGAAGGTTGCGTCATCGGATACGCCTGAAGAAGCTCCGTGCGAACTTCAACACGCTGCGCCTTCTGATCAGCAGTCAGGATCGTTGGCACAAATTTTGCGGCGACGCTGTGCATGCCAAATTTATCAATTAAAATTCTTTTTCATGTCCCATAGCCAATTCCCACTTCATTAACAAGGTCTTCAATGGTTCGATCTCGATGTTAGACTTTGTGCTGGCGGGCCTACCGGTGTGAGCATCGTCTTCAATAGCTATACGACCGGCTCTGAAACGAGCATGCCACTCAAACACACGAGTACAGCTCATGCTTTGTCCCCCAAATACTTGTTGAATCACTGCGAGGGTCTCCGTAGCATTTTTTCCGAGATTTGCACAGGTTTTGATGCACACTCTCAGTTCTAATCTTGGATCCATCGTAAAATCGCCGCGGCCTATTTTCTTCTTCTTTTTAATAGTGTTTAACGCCAGTTTTTGCTATTGAGGCACCACACCACCTTAAAATGACATTACAAGAGTTGATTTTTTGCTTCACCCTGACCCATTTCACCTAAAGGTTCGGCTTTTATACATTCCTCAGAACATTGAGTGGTTCCATATTCCATCTACTAATTTGTAAAACTTTTTAAAAATCTCCTAGTGGAAAGAATCCGAAAACACATGGTAAAAAACTGTTTTATAAAACAAACAGTACACTTTAGTGTCTTAAGTATAAAGTGTTAATCTTGAGGGAAGAATCTATTTAAAACTTTTATTAAATCGATTGAAATCCAATTCAGTAATTCGCATCTTAATGATTTCCAAAGCATATTAATGCCATTTTACTGCATTCTCATCAAATTGATATGCTTCAAAAGAAGTTGGTAGCATTATGTACAAAAATACATAACAGCTCATCGGGTTTGTCAGATAGTGGACACTTTTGCCAGGAAGTGTCACTTTTTGAAATGCCCTCTTTGTACCGCTCTGAACTACGACAAAACGCTTCCTGTTTTACAGCAGATATCCTCTTTATACTAAAAGCATTAAATGAAGCATGAAAATTCACCAGGGGGTTACATGGATAATGTACATCGCATAACAAAGTCGAAGTAAAGAGCTCATTATTATGTCACTTCTTTTCACCATAGTTTGACGTAACATGAAAAGTAAACAAAAAAGAAAACGTTTTTCTTCTTCTGAATAATTCGGTGCTTATCACAGTTCCCTGTGTTCGATTCTCAGGAATCGTATTTTTATTCATTTATTTTTGAATGGTGTTTAACGCCCGTTTTTACTACTGAGGCACCACAGGCGGTGACACTGATGATACATGAGATGAAATGATATATTGGGAAAAGATTTTTTAAGGCAGGAAAGTTCCAGCCATAAGTTTAGGGTACCTCCCCGGCATTTGCCATTTATGACTTAAGAAAACCTGGAAAAAACCTCAGCCAGGAAGGATGATCCTGGCGGGATTCGAACCCCAGACCTCCCGCTCACGAGTCCGCGCCATAATGACCTCGGCTACCCATGGCGGTCAGAGTTCTTATACAGAGTGTGACTTCAGATAGAACATTACTAATTTTTTAATAAAAGTAAAAAAGTATATCTAGAGTAAAGTCAAACAAAGCACTGATTGGGTGGGGAGGCTCAGGAATTTGCGTTTAGGAGGTCTCATATTCAAATTTCTTTGGGTCGGTCGCCTTGACCTTAGGTTTCTCTCATTCACTTAGGCAAATTTTGGGATAGATCCTTCACTTCTAATAAGTTTTCGCTCTCCCTTTTCATGTTATTTCATTTCGATAGTTCGGTTAGAGGGCGCAAGTGTCGGACGAGGTGGGTTGGTGCTGTGTGCGGTGTTGTGTGAATGGTTTTCGCTTTGGAAAGAGGCTCTTCGGAACCCCGTCTATTTCCGATCCTCACCGCCCCTAGATCCTGAGCTCCTAGTACCACTTTACCGCATTTCTTCCTCCTGGAGGTGCACAAACGACCTGCCGTGAGCAAGGCTGAAGTACCGACGTGCCCACTTCTATCCCTACTAATCCATCCAATAAAACACTGACATTATTAAACAATCATTTTTTTATTGTGGAGCAGCAAATATTTAATCATGGGTTTTCTTTCCGAAAGAAAAAGAATGGAATTGCTAATAAGGACTATGAGAAAGAAATAGAAATCAGTAAGAGGTGTGTAATTTATTTAATGAATTAAACCAAAAATAAAATATCATAGTCGATAGTTTCGAAAAAAAATATGAAAAAGCAGCATAGAATAAATAAAATGTGGAATGCTTAAGAATAATTATAGAGAAGAAAATACTCAGATATATGACAGGCATCCAATGATAAATCTACAAAATAAATGCGATTATCAATCACATATGCGTCTGTATGAAAGTTTTTGAAATTACAGAAATGTCATCCGTACGAACTTCAGCACTTCAAAGGAAACTTATATTGAGATGTACAGGGGCATCTTGCACGTCCCCAGCAATGGGACTATTAGTAATATTGGGTATATGACCAATTGATTATTTAATTCGATTAAGAGTAGCCTCTTATTGGCTTAAGAACAAAATAACTAAAAAAATAATGGACATTGTTGGTAAAAGGTGTAGAAATAAAAAGAAATCAAAGATACTTTATTACAAATTTGGCAACGAGAATGGGATGAAATAAAAGAAGGTAGAAGAGTGCATGAAATATTCCCATCCATTAAGGAAAGATTACAATTTAAGCAAATTCATCACAATAAGGGTTTAGTGCATTATGTAACAGGCCATGGTCCATATTGTTCATATTTGCAAAGATTTAAATTACAAGCAAACAATACATGTACGGACTGTAACGTGATCGATATACCAGAACATGTCTCATTTGAATGCCCTAAATACCAGTCAATTGTAGCAGAGGAAAGACGACTACTTGCAGGGAAATACATCTGGAACATCATGAGAGACGAAGATGATTTTAGGGTAATAAATAAAAGATCATACAAAATGGCAGAAGAGTATAAAAACAGCAAAAAACAAACAAGAGAAAAAATTCAAAGGTCAGAAATCGTATATTCCTCTAGAAGATCCCAGAGAATCAGGGAAAGGCAAGAAAGATATTTACAAGTAGAATTAGTTGAAGAAAAAGATGATAAAGACGATAACTCCCAATTCGAATCAGAAGAAGGGCACAGAATTGACAGAAGAAAGGAATAATGGCAGTTTTCTGGTGGAAAGGAAGCAATTGAGAGAAGAAGTAGACAGAGATCAAAAGAAGGAGAGAAGCGAAAGAAACTGCACTGTCAACATACCATGGTCCAGTGTAGCTACTGCTTGAGACCGGCAGCAACTCCACTGATGTCCAGGTTCTTATGCCAGGAATTCTAGTGGGAAGCAGCCCGGATACCGAGGGTTAGCAGAAATGAAGATTATACACATTAAATTGGATAATAATTGTAAACTAATTAATTTTAAATGTAATCATTGCTACTGGGTACCAGTTGCAATTGTAGATGTTATTATAAGTCATAGTAAATAGCCGTAGTGCTGGATTCCAGTACCGGTTTAGTTTATTGAAGTTTTAGGTTTTTCTTTTTTGTTGTTGATTTATTTATGGACGCTCTTAAACATCTCAGGTCATCAGCGTCCCATTCAATTCAAGGCTTGAAACGGCCGACAAATTTTGCTCAGAGATCTCTTTCAGGCTTGAGGTTCTTTTTCGTGCCGTAAATGCACGACACGGGATCCACGGCTTTACTTCCCTTCCGAAGGAAGCCATACTTATGCCCGAAAAAATCCATCGGTCCTAGCCGGGCTCGAACCTGCGATCTTGGGTTTAGGAGGCAAGTATGGTAACCACTACACCACCAGGACCGACAAGTTTTAGTTTTGTTCAGTTATAGTATTAGTATTGTAGATTTTCAGATATGTAGAATTTGAACTGTAATTTAAATTGCATCGAAAAATATAACAGGAATAAATCAAATAAATGTGGAGTATTATGTCGTGATGTAGAAACAAGATATCAGGATGTAAGTATTGCAGAATAAAAATAAATAAAAAATAAAGGAAAATGGTATCGGATAAGGCAGTATTGTGTTTCAAAATAAGCATTAACGGTCATCCTTGTCGATACCATATATCACTACAAATCTTACTTGATGACAGCAATACACACAGCTTCTCAATGTGGGCGGGTTTAATGGAAAACAGGGTCATTTTATTGGTTGAATTTCCACCTTTTTAAAGAGGAAATTGATAATGATAGACATGTGCAGAATATTTGGCACTCTTTTTCCGTAAATTAATTGTGAAGGAACGAGGGTTTGCGACTTTCCAACAGAACTCTACAACAGTATATATCTACACACCATGTCTCCTTGCATGCAGTTCATGAAATATTCCACAACAGAGTGACTATCAAAAACCTATGGCTCCCTCGGTCGCCCGATTTAACGCTCTGTGATTATTATTTCTGGAGTAAAAAGTGCACAAGACAAACAAATTCGATGAACTGAAAAATAACCTTCGTGAATAAAATTCTTTTATTTCTTAGAGGGAAGCGAGGCAGTTATGAAATATTCTTGCTTGATATTGGTGAGAAAATGTACCTTTTAAGTTTTAAGTATTAGCTAATTTGATGTTAAATGCTTAAGAGTTTCAATACCTATTTATAACTGAAGTTATTCTATGTTGTTTCTTGCATGCTAAGCTTCTTTACAAAATTCTGGGAATGAAACCAAATGCACATGGTATAATAGAGGTACTATGGTAATATTTTACTTTATTATTCTTAAGATGACATCTTTGTATTTTTAAAAGAAAAAATTACCCAGCTAGCATTTTCTTCACGCAACCTCATTGTTCCAACAACGCCATTCGTATAAAGCTCTTTCTGTAGAAGTAAAAGAAACATTCTCATGTGTTTTCTTCCATGCCCTCAGGTATAAAATCAATAGTTACATGCTTAGAAGCCTTGTGTTGCATAATAAAGGAAAATACAGGGACTATGTCGTAACTGATTATGTGCAAAAGCACGAGGAATTAAGCTGCGGTGTGGAAAATTATAAGCTCTGCACAAAAGGGAGAGACAAGAGTGCTTGTCGAAGAGAATTCAGGCACTACTGAAGTCGTGTGCTAGGCAAGAAATCAACCTGAGATTGCAATAACCCTCTACGGCTGACTTCAGCTAACAGGCAGGGTTCAATAGGTTGGACATTAAAGTTTTTCTATAGTCCTCCATCATTCTGCAAAAGGCAACAACTCCAGGTTTCTTTAGGCCACAATCATAAACTCTGAACTCTTTCTTTCAAACGCATTTATTTCTAAACAAATTTTGGACAATGTTTGTGGAATATTCTTCCATCAGCTTTATATTTAATATTTTTCCAGTTAAGTAAATATATTGTCGATATTTTAACTGAAAAATAAAGACATTGAAACATTAACAACCTGCTCACAACAAAAACATGTGGGTCTCTTTACACCCTCACAAAATATACAAAATACTACAGGTGTACTCACGGTTCATTTGAAACTTAGAACGACTTTCAGTTTTAAAAATGTACACTACAAAGAGAACATAAATAAAAGCATTACATTTGAATATATATTTATATAGTGTTTTTTTTAATTACCGTTTTCGTCTATATTTTGACACTGTTTGGATTTTAAGTTAAAACTGCTAATATCTCCATTTTCTTGTGATTCAGAGTGATCTTGGGTTGTGGACAAAAGCCTTATCTGTTATGTAAATAATGAAATAAGTAAATAATTGCAGCTGTAACTTCCGCTCCGCTATGTTCAGTTGTTGAAATATAGTTGCATAAAGCAGGCTATGTGTAGAAGATTGTCACATGTTCTAAATGGAGTTTCGAGCTGCATTAAATTGTTAACAAAAGAAGGATCTACTCCAAATGAAATTAAACAGCAAATGGACGGTGTATATGGTGAAACATTTCCCTCATATTCTATCGTAAAAGAATGGGCCAAACTTTTTCGAATGGGTCCAGAAAGCATTGAAAACATCGCTCTTGTGGAAGCAGAAATTATGGAACACGGCGGCTTAAAGTTACAGAAATAGCAGCAAGGTTGGACCTTTCTAAAACAACAGTCCTTTGAATTATTCATGAACATTTAAATACGAATAAGGCTAGTGCAAGATGGGTGCCTAGACTACTTTCCTCAGTCCAAATGCACCAATGAATTATCTGTTGTCAGATAATTTTTGGAGCTCTGCAGTGGGAATGAGAGAGAAGTTCTGCAAACCATTGTTACAGGAAATGAAACTATGATCCTTTACTATGATTCCTTGTCCAAAAGAGAATCAATGGGGCGGTTACTCATTTAATCAAGAATATCATGGCTGTAATCTTTTGGGACTGTAAAGGAACATTCTTCATTGACTTCAAGGAGAGGAACACCACAGTAAACGGAGAGTACTCTGTTGGCCTACTCCACAGACTACGTGCTTCCTTCAAAGAGAAAAGGCGAGGAAACCTGAGTGGTGGTGTGTGCCTTCTTCACAACGCGCCTAAGCACACAGCTGTTGTTGCAAAGGAAACTGTGAATAAATGTGGCTTCAAGGAGATCGATCATCCACCCTACAGCCCAGATCTAGCTCCCAACGACTATTTCGATTTCGCAAAACTCGAGAAGGACTTTCGTGTAAAGAAATTTAAGTGTGACGAAGAAGTGATGGATGCTGTTTAGGCCCATTTTGCAGACAAGACTGTTTTTTTTTGGGGGGGAGGGGATTGAAGTGTTAATTCAAAGATGTGAGAAGTGTATTGCAATAAAAGGTAACTATATTGAAAAGTGAAATATAGTTTTTGTCTTTATCATACCTATGAGATAGGCCGGAAACTTATGAACCTCCTCTATATATAATACTGGGCTGTTGTAGAATAGGAAAATAAAAACTATATATCTGATTTTTTTTAAATCTCTCTCTCTCTCTCTCTCTCTCTCTCTCTCTCTCTCTCGTTGCATTTAAACCGTGTTCCGTTTTAATATTCTTTCTTTATGCAAGACTAGTTTACACTTGCGGATTGTTGCATGCTTTTTCAACAGACAACGAGTTTCCATGTCTCTTGTGAAATTTTTGCTTCTCATCTTGCAAGCTGGTCACGACGCCATTTGTTGCCCCCTGCCGCACACAATTTCCTGGCCCGCCAGGCGTCACCATGGAGACCTCTGAGCTATATTTAGCCTAGTAACAGATTAGAGCTCCTGGGTCTGCTCCCTACCTCTACGGTAACAATATCACTCCCCTCCTAAATCGGATGTGCGTTGGAATGAACTACCAACGTCTATTCAATGCTTTTTCATTGTCAGATCTGGCATGCCCATTGCAACTCGGAACCAGCAAACACTTGTTGCGTTGCCGGACAAAGCAGGCATAGAAAGCGTAATTTCACATCTAGTGGATGAAACGATATTTTAAACCGGATTACTACATTTAGTAAATTGTGTTGGAATATCCCTCGCCCACTCTATGCGTGTAATTGCAAACGGAGAATGTGAAACCTGATAACAGATAGGCAAAAGGGGTGGCTTGCAGTACCGTATTGGGATAATTGAGGCAGTTATCACAGCGTTCCTCGCTGCAGTTTCCCCTACTATCAGACATTTATTGATAAATAATCAAGCCATTGTTCTGCATTGCCCAAAATATATGAAAAATTCATCAGCAGCAATGTGTTATTTCTGCCACATTTTTATTTACATTAAACTGGAGCCTGAACTTCCAAACGTCTTATGCTGAAATATTCATACAGAAAGAATTATTAAATGACAAAATTGATAATTTAATTAGTTTCGTCTATTTTACCTGTGATTTAAGGTAAACAATGAATAAACAGCTGTTCTTATCTTTAGATCGTAGAATAGATTGTATAATTCCGCATTTAACAATTATCGCCTTCACAAAAGCCTTATTTGCTTTCATACCGTATTTGATTAGTAAATAATTGCAGCTGTAGCTTTCGCTCCGCTGTGTTCAGTAGTTCAGATATAATTGTATAAAGAAGGCTTTGTGTAGAAGATTATGACATGTTCAAATTGGAGTATCGAGCTGTTATTAAGTTCTTCACAAAAGAACAACTTACTCGAATTGAAATTAAACAGCGATTAGACGGTGTATATGGGGAAGCATCCCCCTCATATTCTGCTGTAAAAGAATGGGCCAAACTTTTTCGAATGGGTCGAGAAAGAAAAGAGCGTGCAGGTCGGCCATTGGAGGTGCTCACTCCTGAAAACATCGCTCGCTCTTGTGGAAGGAGAAATTATGGAAGACCGGTGGCTCAAAGTTATAGAAATAGCAACCAAGTTGAGTCTTTCTAAAGCAATATTCCTTCAAATTATTCATGAACTTTTAAACATGAATACGGTGGGTGTCTTGACTTCTTTCCTCAGTCCAAAAGCCGCAACGAGTCATCTTTGTCAGTCATTTTTGGAGCTCTGCCATGGCAACAAGAGCGAAGTTCTGCAAACCATTGTTACAGGAAATGAAACTTTTTTTTTTATTAATTTGGTTTATTTACGGACGCTCATTAACATCTCAGATCATCAGCGTCCCATTCACTTTTGGTCGTGAAACGGCCAACAAATTTTGCTCAGAGGCCTCTTCTTTCTGCTTTGAGGTTCCTTTTTGGGCTGTAAATGTACGACACGGGGCCCACGGCTTTACTTTCCTTCCGAAGGAAGCCATACTTAGGATTTTACGCCCGAAAAAATCCATCGACCCTGGCCGGGTTTGAAACCGCAATCTTGGGTTTAGAAGGTAAATATGATTATCACTACACCACCAGAACCGATGAGATGAAACTATAGTCCTCTGCTATGATCCCTTGTACAAAAGAGAATCAAAGGAGTGCCGTAAACCTGACGAAGTACCGCCTCTAAAGGCCAAGGTCACTCAGTCAACCAAGAAGATCATAGCCACAATCTTGTGGGACTGTGAAGGAATACTCTTCATTAACTTCAAGAAGAGGAACACCACAGTAAATGAGGAGCACTATGCTGGCCTACTGCACAGACTACGTGCTTCCATCAAAAAGAAAAGGGACGAAAGCTGAGTGGCGGTGTGCGCCTTCTTCACAACAATGCGCCTGTGTACACAGCTCTTGTTGCAAAGGACACTGTGAAGAAACGTGGCTTCAAGGAGATGAACCATCAAACCTACAGCCCATATCTAGCTCCCAGTGACTATTTCCTCTTCTCAAAACTCAAGAAGGACCTTCGAGGAGAAAATGTAAGTGTGACGAAGTGATGGATGCAGTTTATGCCCATTTTGCAGACAAAACTTCTGACTTTTTGCGTGGGGGGATTGAAATGTTAATTCAAAGATGTGAGAAACGTATTGCAATAAAGAGTAACTATATTGAAAAGTGAATTATTATCATACCTAGAAAATGATTAGGCCGGAAACTTATGGACCTACCCTCGCAAGTGCCCGATTCACAAGCTCAGAACTCGACTGTTGCTTAGTCAACAGCGGAAGTAAGTCACCGCTCTGATAATGCGGCAGTGCAATTTTGGAAAAAATTCTAGACTGTGTAAACTCAGAGAGTTCGCCTGTATTTGATGCATTCAAAATTAATATCTGGTTGGTTGATGTGGAATTATTAATTGAAATCAAGCCAATCGTTTTGAATAACTCTCTGTATTTGGTTTTTTTAAGCAATGTTCCTGTATATCACAGTATTTACTCAATTCGCCGTTAAGCGGGTTCCAAATTCTGCAACTCAAAAAAGGTTAGTTCTAATCATCTTGTAGACCATCCATCCATCCATCCATCCATCCATCCCCTTAATATTTTGCAAATATCACCATATAACTTTTTTCGACATTTCTCCGTCTTCTGTGTTATAGCTTCATTATGTCCAACTCTGTACGAATATATTTATTTTAGAGAAAGTTATTGATGCTACCAATATCTTGACATTCTGGTTACTTAAAAATATCGATATCGAACAATACCATTCGTAAATGAGCTTGCGACTTTTTCAGTACTTTGTTATTAATACAATAATTTTAATTAATATTGTCACAAGTAGCACATTTTAAAGTGTTCTCATTAAACATGTGTTTCATCGATACATTTCTAAATAGTAGGTAGGAGGTACCAAATATTTTAGTGGGTTTCTAAGCCATACCACCGATAACAAAAGCGCCTCGCTTCCTTAAATTTTCATGCAAATGATCTAGAGAGAATGTCTAAGCTATAAATAGTTTTAAACAGATAATAAAGTTATTGATATAAAGTTTGAAGTAAACATTTTTAAACATGTTATTGAATTAGTTTGGAGCATTTTTCCGTTTTCGAGTATATGGGAAAGCAACGCACCGTGTACAAAGTAACCCCCGTTCTGAGTCTGATCAAATAATAAAATATATCTATTGTTTTATTGTTTGGTAAACATTAAGCGTGATACGTTTAACTACCTTATCAGAAGTAACTTATAAAAATATCGCATTTCAGCTCTTTAGCATAAAAACTCATCATTCATTGATATTATTTTCAAGTCAGTTGTTATATCAAAGTGACAAAAGACTGTGGTCTGGCTTTTTCAAATATATGAATGATAATAATTGGTGGTAACTACGCAATTTGCCGTGTATTTGCATAAAGAGATTTTCACAAGGTAGAAAATCTTACTGCGCTAACAACCTAAAGAATCATGTCACCAGTTCATAAAATGTTTTTACTGACCATCCCAACAAAATGCTCGCGACAGTGAAAGTGAAACAAATAAAGAAATAGACGCTCGTACTGGATCTTTCTCTCTCATAATCCTCGTTATTGTCATCAACGTTTTAATACTGAAATACGAGTCAATGTAAGATTACATTTTTTATCTGGACAATTAATCCAGATTTAAACCAAGTGGTAACAGAACAAAGCAGGAAATTAATATAAAAAATATGCAAAGACACTCATCTAAATAGCATTTTCCCAAATAATGGACTTAAAAGAGACGATTCAGCATTGTAAACTACTCTTAAGGGTATAGAAATATAGTTATAAGTGTGTGAGTAAGGAAATTCAGATTTGTTAGTTTGGTATTACTCTCAAAATAATAACATGAAAATTTTGATTTTAATTTGATAAACGTTCAATTTTTTTTTAGTTTATTTATGTGTTTGCTGCGTTAACATATGTAAAAGTCGCTAACCCTTAGCAAAATCGCACAGAAGATCCTATTCTCATATACTTGTACTGAAAGGGGCTTGTCTAGCACTGGGTAGGAAACAGCGAAATATATTCACAGTTTATGTTATGAATGAGTTTTGTTGTTCTCTTAAAAGTTTCAAAAAGTGTAATAACACGGAGAGGTGTGACAAAAAATGCAAATCAATAAGGTTCAAAGTAGAATATCGATCACATAACAGATTCCTCTAAACGTATCCTATCACCCTTCCTTTTCAATTTGGTTGTAGATGACATACCGGAGAAAACGCGTGTTGCTGAATCTGATGCCCCGAACATAGGAGGCATTTCCATACCAGCTGTTCTTAATGCGGATGAGTTAATATTGGTATCCACAACAATTGATGGTTTGCAAAGAGAACCAGACTGCTTAGAGACGTATTGTCAGGAATGGGGAATGACATTCGATGAGGAGAAGACCAAAACAATGACATTCCAGAATGGTTCGGTGTACAGCAGGAAAGAGAGATGGGAGTATGCAGGTCAGGCACTGGAAAATGTTAAGAAATTGACGTACTTGGGAGTCACCTTAGCTATGAACGGGAACTGGACAAAACACAAAACGCAAGTGTTTAATTAAAAATAAAGAGACATTGAAGATTTTAATAAAAATACCGGAAACTCCACCTAGAGCAATGGCGTTGATATACAGGGCGGTTGTGAGGTCAACTATGGCGTTGAAATTTGGGGGTGGGAAAACACCGAAGAACTTAATCAGGTACAAACACAGTTTCTAAAACGGTTGCTACAGGTAGGGAAGGGTACAGCAACTTGTGGGGTTCTGAAAGAGTTTGGTATTGCTAACAAAAGTGTGAATTTAAAAATAAGAACAATTAAATACTGGTTAAGGATAATACGGGGGAATCAAGCTCTTCTTCGAGTAGTTTGTCTAAGGGAGCAAATAGGGAAGGGTGGGATACGGGATGGGCATCAAAAATAAGGAAAGGTTTAGATAAAATTGTATTGGGGTGTATTTGTTTAAGAGGAGAGGACATTACACGAAATAGTTAGAAAATAGTTAAGACGTTTGCGAGATATAGATAGGCAGTATATTGAATCTCAATGCGCAGAAAAAGCATCGCGTAACCTGCAGGCTCAAATACTCCCGGTGTGGGGGAGGGGTGTTGTTTAGATATCTGTTGCAGAGAAGAAAGAAATGGTCTCGCATGGTTCAGATTAGGGGCTTGGAAAGGAAACAAAACAGTTAAAGCTCTCGGGGAAAGAATTTTTCTATTGTACGGAGAAAGCGATACCTGGAGGCAAATGTTGGCAGAATGTAAGGAAACGGAGAGTTTAAGAAATGAGCATTATCACCGCAATTTCCGAATACCAAAAGAAGTTTGAACATTTGCCGGGAAGTGTTAGTGCATGCGAGATACACAATTTGGGAATATTTCTAGGGAGGACCCGACAAGGAAGGTTAATGGCTATAATGAAGAGGTGGGAGTTGGGGAGATGGTGTGAGTAAATGGAATGGGGGCTTAAGAGTAAGTGTTCCATTCATGTTTATGTTTTTGTTTATAAAACTATAAATAGAAAACGTAAATATATCGAAGTATGTATGTAAGTATGGCCCTTTTAATCGTTACAAGGACGATATTAGCATGTAAGAATCACGCGACAGTTGTATTTATTTAAATTATTCTAAAACGGGTACAATAAAACGTCCATTACGACTACTACTACTGCTTTAGGGCATTCTCCTTCTCCACTTGACAGTATTTTAGCCATAGGTAGTTTGGTATGTTGCTGTTATTGGTTAACATTTCTGTTATATCATTCAAGTATGAATATCATATCATTGTAATTTTATAACAACCTTTTACTTTGAATAGAAATTTTACTTAAGTTTACTTCAATCTCGCACATTGTTTAGACGAATGTAAATTCTCAGTCAGTATTTCATTCCAAGCTCCATAGCTTGTGTTTATTGATATTTGTTGTACATAATGTGTGTGTTACTTATAAGACTAAAGTAAGGATTAGCATCCGGTGCTCTCTTTGTTAGCACAAGACTTAAACGTAAAGTACTGACTACAATTTGATGAACGTTGTAAAGGGCATTGGGTTGATTGAATGTCCATCCTGCGTTTCTCTTTATTGCTGCTTTGAGGGTACACCAGAAACAATAGCAGAGTCTGCCATTGTCCAGGAAGAGAGTTAGTTATGCAACGCTTGCATTTCTTACGGTGGTAGCCACTTCGAATAACCTCTGTAATATTTTGCAGTAAACGTTGCTGTTTGTGTCAAATAAAGATTTGTTTAGTTAAACACTGTACAGTGAGATTTTATTAATATTTCCTTTTAACATTGTTATTTTGAAATATTTTTACATATAACCATAGCTTATGTTGTAGCCTCTATATTTGAAATGAAGTATTTTTTTCGATTATTTGATCGATAATATCAGTTTTTGAACGCCAGCAATGCTTTACATCTTGCTTTCTTTTTTAATTAATATTCTTATTTTTTAGAGTTTTCAAATGTGATGGTATTCTTTTGCAGATCCATTTGCCAAAATTAAACAATTAAAATGCTTATTATAACAAAATTAAAAAGCATCTTTTTCATACGATAAAGAGTCTGTTATTGCAGGCCGTGGAAAGGGCAGACATATACCGTGTTTTGTAAAAATGCTGTAGCAGTTCAGAATATCATTGCTTTAGTACCATAAAATCCCTGCTACCAGTTATAGGAGAGGCGGTTGTACCCAATGCAAATATTCTGTGATAGTTTGCCTCGCAGTCAGTCGATAACTAAATGCATCCACAATACAATTTAACCTTTAAACTCTGAGCGTCGTTTCAACAACCTTTTGATTCAGGTCCCAGCACTCTCATCCACATAGGAAATAAAATCCACGAGGCTTTAGTAAACATGCATTTTTGCTTTTACTAATTCCATTACTTTATTTTGTTTGCGGAACTATCATGTTACATTTACTAACAACGTTAACGTAGCTTTGCCGTCAGGTAAAAACAGTTCTTTAAATGTAAATGAATTATTTAAAATAAGTTGTTAGAGTATTTGAGGATTCTTTATAACTTGACTGATATATGCTTAAAATATAACGAAAAATTATCATTCTGTGTTAATGCTTGTGACATTACTTCGTATATTTCTGTGCAAATTCCATAGTCAATTTTGGATATTTTGTCAATATACCAATTGGGTAACCTGCCGTTTTGTAGTACGTTGATGTAAATTAACTTGTAGTGGTGATATACTTGGTAGGTGATCAATATACTTGGTATAAAATATGTTGCTCTTATGCTTTGAATATGAACGTGCTTTTAGTATAAGACTATCAAAAGATTTTCACTAATTAACAAGTGGCCTGATAAGTTTTCTTCTTTTTCTAATAATTGCCTTATTATCATAGCAAAATTTTCCAATGCAGATCCCATGCTGCAGTGGTTTCTATTATAGGGGTGATGTTAAATATGTAAAATGTGTGGAGGGAAAGATTTTGGAAGGATTAGATTAATTGTTTAGACTAAGGATTGATATATCAGAGGTAAACGTTTTCTTCTTCCTCTCTGACGATGGTTACCGCTGTCTTACAGTTTTGTCATGGCTGTTGAGACTCTGCTGCTGGATACTTTTATGGTCCTGTGACCTTAGGGGAAGGAGTCTTGGAGATTAATAAGATTTTTTGTTATAGCAGATGAAACACAATTTATTGTTCATAAACTATTCCACTTAAAAATGTGCCGCCGTTATTTCCCGGAGAATATGTGCCATTTTCGCACTAACTATGGTGATCAGTATGACGTAACGCACTTAATAGTTCTAAAATTCTGATTTTGAACTCCGCTAAGTTCAACTAATTCTGAGACGCAATTATGTACTCCTCACTGACAGACACTCTTCGACTGAACTGAATTAAACTGATATGAATTCTCTTGGCACAGAAGTAACTTGAACTAAACTGAGAATTGACCGAAGAAGGGCCTATCTTCCACACTGATAATGACTGCGCTTCCAACTAAATACTCTCTCGACTCAATGCGCTTCTAACTGCCTCAGTGGAACTAGAGAATGTGGATCGACTGCCCCTGGCCGCAAAATTGCAAGACTAAATAAACATGGCAGTCTGCCGGTCTCACAAAAGCCTCCTTCTTTGAAATATGTTTTTAGAAGAAAAAAAAAATAGTATATTTTCCCATCTTCACATCTCTATTGGGTAATCTGTTTCCCTCCCATTCTTTTCTGTTACATTATTGGTCAGATAGCTTACGTGACTTCTTACATGTAACTCACATACGTATTACATGGAACCGTTAGGATCTCCCTTCCAGAGGTTATCAGCCTGTCTTTTCACCCCCATAGTCATCATATTCTTTATACGTCTTTCGTGCCTAACTTAATAACAGAAAAGCGTCCAGACAAAGAGACATCTTTTCCACGGACTTAAGAATTTTCTCCAGAAAGTGCCTGTTCTGCTTGGGTCATCTTTTACAAAATATAATTACAATAGGCAAAAGAAATTCCCAGGTCAGATTTGAGGGCTGGGGTGGATTTCTGCACTCTGGCGAGAAAATAAAATCACAAATAATAACCCAACACTTGTACAGAAAATGGATTAAAATAAGGAATTTACATAAAATTACTTACTATAATCACTCTAATTAAATTTGGGAGTGATAGCTTAGAAATACTCTCTCGATGATAAAATTCGATGTATAATACTTTTTTTTTTAAATTTTGTCTCCTTGGATTCTTGAAGAGGTTTTGTAACACATTTATAATAGATAATTTCTATGTAGTCTACATATATTTTCATGTCTATACCGGTAGTTATAATCTAATAAAAGTTGACTGAATGATGCGAACATTATATATTTGTCTTTAAACTTACCCGTGTGCTCACAAAAATCAAAGATGTGATAATATAAAAATAAGATATTCTGTATACATGGTGTAGCACACTTCGGTGGAACATTACATAAAACTGACCATTCAAAGTCTTGTATCATGAGCTAAACTGGTCCAGGAGTAAAAATTCTCGTAGGTATCTTAAAAGGGTTGGTTATAATGTGGAAGGGTGATTCCAGTTTTTGTTTTATTTCAATTACCCATGTAAATCTATCACGTGGTTCACTCTTATCTCTTTGGCCGGCTACAGCATGTTGCAGTAGGATATCGCTTGTCTTGGAGGTCAGTAGAATGTGGAGTACCACAATAGTAAGTACTCGGACCAATATTAATTTCTATTTATATAATGACGTCACTAATCACATTAAGAATTACAGACATCATATTCACAGGTACCAAAAATATATTCATAGGTCAAGCAAAGAAAAAACTGTGTTAATATAACAAAACTGATTTCACACATACAGAAAATGATGAGCACTAATCATCTTAGACTTTTACAGTTACAACAGTTGCTCAAAATGCCCACCATCGGCGTCGATGCACTTCTGAGTACGTTGAACTACTGTTTGAGCAACGTTTGCGAAAGTGTCCTAAGCGATTGCAGCACACGCCGGTTCAATTTCTTCCCGAAGTGCTGCCAATGTAGCTGGTTTTCTACAGTATACAACATCCTTAAGAGTTCCCCATAGGTAGAAGTCCAACGGAGTTAGATCCGGAGATCGCGGTGGAAACTCAATCGGACCTCTTCGTCCTATCCAGTTCCTTTGATAGTGCCTTGGACCCAGTGCGTAGAGCTTGTTCCTGTGCGAGATCTCCAAGATTTGCCCTTGTGAACATCGCATACGGTACCACGAGTCTCAAATTTGTCTCGAATGCGTGCAATTGTTACTCGCGTTGGCGGTTCTGTTCTGTACACATGTCTTCATTGCCTTTGAACTTCAACATTCTCGGTTTTCCAATACACTTCAAAATTGCTTTCCGCTGTTCAAATCTTGGTTCCATTTTGTTGTAGCAACGCTACAACACGAAAAAGAGCCTCAGGTCTTAAAGAAGAGGCCTCTGAACAAAAGTTATCTGCCGTTTCACGCCCTGAATTGAATGGGACGCTGATGATCTCAGATGATAAAGAGCGCCCACAAATAAAACAAACTAACAGGCAGAGTTTGAGCGTTTACCCTGATTTTTTTACCCATTTTTTGATTTGACTAGCAAATTGTGCCTAAGAATTAAACCAACATCACAGGTGATCCCATGAAAATGGAGAATATAACTCAAATATGTCCTTGGTGCACTTTAATAACAATAACAGCAATAATTATAAATATTGACTCATTAAATAATACAAATAATATGTTCCGTTTGTTGTCATAAGTGTATTTCTTTTTGAATGGTATTTACGCCCGTTTTACTACTGAGGCATCACAGGCGGTGGACACTGATGATACATAAGATGGAATTATAAATTGGGAAAGGACTTTTTTAAGAAAGGAAACGTCCTGGCTTAAGTTTAGAGTACCTCCCCGGCATTTGCCATTTATGAGGACTGAGATAAAACTATATGCACTATTAGTGCAGTATAAAAGTAGTTTCTAAGATTCATTTGTATAAATAAACAAGTTGCCATTCCTGGAACATTGTCAGGTTGGAAGAAAATATCAGCTGCTCCGTTTATTGCGCATGCCCATATGCAAACTAGTTTCTTTCAGGGCAAGAAATCTGTAGTTATAATTTTTTTAATTATTTATTTATTTATGGACGCTGTTTAACATCTCAGGTCATTAGCGTCCCATTCAACTCAGGGCGTGAAACGGCCAACAAATTTTGCTCAGAGGCATCTCTTTCAGGTTTGAGGTTCTTTTTCGTGCCGTAAATGTACGACACGGGGGCCCACGGCTTTACTTCCCTTCCGAAGGAAGCCATACTTAGGATTTTTACGCCCGAAAAAATCCATCGGCCCTGGTCGGGTTCGAACCCGCGTTCTTGGGCGTAGGAGGCTAATATGGTTACCACTACACCACCAGGACCGACTATGTGTACTTATAAACAGCAATTAAGTAACACATATAAAAAAATTAAGTTATTTGACATAAGCAAAGGTTTTGCATGAATGGAATAAATTTAATTTGTAAATACTAAAATGTATTTATTTATAAATACTAAAGACTGTTTAATAATAGTGGACTTGTTAAAAGTGTTGAATGTCACTTCTAACACATATCATAAATTACCATTATATTTCATACAGCACCTTTTCTATATATTATGCTAGGATCCTATCAATAGTGTCTCGTAATACAAAGCAATATCTTGCTAGAAGCCCCAAACTATTGCATATAACATTTATATATATATATATATATATATATATATATATATATATATATATTAGTAGTAATGGACGTTTTCATGTACGATTTTAGTACACACTCAAATACAACTGTCGCATGGGCTGCTTTACGGCCGTACATACTAATGTCGTTCTTATAGCAACCAAAAGAGCAATACTCGTACATACGTACATACACTTATATACATACACACATACCTACCTGCACACAAATCTACAGGCATACATACAAATATACAAATACTTCGATATATTTAAGTCTTATATTAATAATTTAAATACAAATACATAGACATGAATGAAAACTTTACTCTTGAGCCCCCCTTCCATTTATTCACACCCTCTCTCCAACACCCACCCTTCACTATAATCATAAACCTTCTTTGTCGGGTCTTCGCTATAAATATTCCCAAATTGTGTGAAAATCTCACATGCACCAACACTTCCCGCCATATGTTCAAATTTCTTCTGGAATTCAGAAATTGCGGTGATAAATGCTCATTTCTTAAAATCTCCGTTTCCCTGCATTCTGCCAAAATATGCCTCCAGGTATCGCTTTCTCCGCACAGTGGGCAACTTCTTTCCCCGAGAGCATTAATTGTTTTGTTTCCTTTCCAATCCCCTAATCTGAACCATGCGAGAACACTTCTTTCTTCTCTACCACAGATACCTAATAATCCTCCCTCCCTCTCACCGGATGTATTTGAGCCTGCAGGTTAGGCGATACTTTTTCTGCGCATTGAGTTTCCGTATTTTGCCTATCTATATCTCGTAAACGTCTGTTAACTATTTTCCAACTATTTCGTATGATGTCCTCTCCCCTTAACCAAATATACCCCAATCCAATTTTGTCTAAGCCTTTCCTTATTTTTGATACCCATCCCGTATCCCACCCTTCCCTTATTTGCTTCCTTAGACAAGCTGCTCGAAGAAGAGCTTGATTTCCCCGTATTATCCTTAACCAGTATTTAATTGTTCTTATTTTTAAATTCACGCTTTCGTTAGAAATGCCAAACTCTTTAAGAACCCTACAATTTGCTGTACCCCTCCCTACTTGTAGCAACCGTTTTAGAATCTGTATTTGTACCTGATTAAGTTCCTCGGTGTTCTCCCACCCCCAAATTTCGGCTCCGTACGCCATAATCATTGATATATTATTTAGATAATGCCTTACAAATTTATACACACGCATTTCAACAATGCAAAACGGCATGAAAATTCCCGCGATATAGTAGATTCGTTCATCATATGTCTTATCTTCCGCGTTGTATTGACTGTCACGTGATTAACCAAGACCAGCTGCAATTTATAGACCATCGAATATCGATAGTATACAACATGGCGGAGATTGAAATTCAAGCACGTTTTTGCTATTATGCACATGGATTTGTTTATTTGATTCGTTGCAGTTATGTGGTTTATTACATAGTTGAACGCTTAAAGCAACAACGGTGTATTAGTTCTTTCGTTTTTTTTTATTAAGTTAGATTTATTTAATGAAATTACACTTGAAACTTATGTTTAGTATAACATGGGTCGCTCTTGATGTGCTTCTTAGTATGCACCTCTAATTATCACAATATACCACATACTACCATATTTAAACTTCCCAAAGACCAGTCATTATAAGAAAAGTGGATATAGTATACCTCCTGAAAACTTAGAAATTAATATAAAATGTAGTGTATATTAAACCTTTCGAGCCAACAATTTTTAGTTAGGGAGGATATTTTCCCTGTGCAAAATACTTGAATCTGAAAGAAAATCTCTTTTATATACAGCGAACTACTGCCTATATATAAACATACACACCCAGACTTTAATAATGCTGCCTGTCGAATGTCATGCTCATGAAATTGGAAAATATTTGGAGGAAAATCATCTGGCGCATCGGAGTACGTCGGTGATCCAAAAGTTTTTACAGCCAAAGTAAGAATCGCTAAGCAGTGTTCGAATTTTACTACAGATTTCATAATTTCTTATTTTCTCTCCCTTAAATATCGTTCTATTATTGATTATACATAATGTGAATACTACAATCTGGGGAATGGGTATACTGTCTAACCTCCGACTTTTATTTACCAGCATTTACATCTTCGCATACTGTGCTATAGGTTACTGTTAAGCGATAAAGTTTGAGTTTAAAGCTCGTATGATATCGTCTTTCATCTGCGCCTAAGTTCCCTCTACATTTTTATTGTTTATTCTTGTACTCTATCAAGAATGCCAGACGAAACGTTTCTTCGCATCATAAAGGATTTGTGTGGAGCATATGACTATCCCAGGATATTAAAGATAGTGTCACATCTTTATGCTTATGTCCCTAGGGCGGTATTTATGACTGATGCCTCATCTGGGAAAATCCGGTAAGCATAAATACTAAGAGTATTGATAAAAGCTTTATGAAATTTAATATGTCATGTTTAATGACATTAAACGAGAGAAAGATCTATCGTTCCTTGAGGAATATCACGCACTTAAGGTAGAACATCCTGATACTGTAAGTCCCCAGTGTGTGCTAAAAGTTTCAAGTGATATCACTTTAGATTCCCCTTCCCGTAGACTACGCGAGTTCGATACCGGGATCGGAAAGGTTTCCTTCAAGTACTCCAATTTTCCATGAGGCAGCAACTTCAATTTTATGCTGTCACTTCTCCTTGAGGGCTTTCAACTACTTCAGGGATTGATGCGTTCCTAGAGAAACTCCGTAGCATATAGAGACCTGTTTTGATGATGCGATGCATTTCCGATACATGATCTCTGAATCCAGATGTATATTTTTATCTATTATATTTTATACCTGCAACCCATAAAAGTATATAAAAGTTGAGGTGGTAGTATAACTAAGCAATTTCTGTTCATTTTAAGCACTTGACATCTAATGTTCCATTTAAAGTATATGCACAGCCAAAGTAGAAAACAGACCATTGTGAATAATTGCTGGTAAATGTGAACATTATTCAGACAGATAGGTAGATGTTGAAAATATTCTGGCTTACCTCTTTTTGAGGAATTGTTAACAATTATCACTTCCCTTTGGTAAAAGTTGGAAATATATCATTTCACTTGTTTGCTCACATGTCCTCGTGCTACTGCATTATTATCTGCACAAGGGAACAAATAATTAGAACTTTTTGTGCTTTTATTTAGATGTCTATTGTGGAACTATTTTTTTTTTATTGATCGATAAGGCAAAGAATCATGATTCCATATTTATGCCCATATGCACTTTCTAAATCCTTTACATGCATTCTCATTAGAAAGTTGCAGCCCCTACGCTCATGAGTTGTTAGTGGTACCAACATTTCACTAAAGTTACTAATTCACTAAAAAACTAAAATTGCTCCAAATGAGGAAACTACAGAAGTGAAACATGTTCAAACATAGAGTGTATCTTCCCTCCAAAGAACTGGTTACTTTTGATCTATCGTTATGAAACCGGGTGATAACAAATTAAAGTTCTTTGATACTGCCCTGTTTATGCACACACTTGTATATATGATCTAATATGACGTTCGTTAAGTATATTTTTTTTTAGTTTGATATGATCTCTCTTTAAAATAAGATAAAAATAAATATTGATTATATTCAAAAGCAATTGCATATATATATATATATATATATATATATATATCTTTTGTACGTTCCAATAAATTCTTGTTGCTGCATTTCGCCGTATGGAAACGTGATTTATCATGCAATGATGATGTGTTAGAAAATGCAGTGCATTTGCTGTATGTGAAAGAAGGAATTCTGTAAAAGTTCTTTCAGCCCTTAAATGATCATTAAGGCTTTATGTTAAATTGTTAAATTTTTGATCTCGGGTGACAGGTAGGTAGTAGTTACAAAAACACTTTGTTTTTGTCTTTATATTTCAGTTTATATTTTCAGAGATGTTCATTTTCAATTTTGTCACAGTGCGATAAGATTTTTATATGACAACAGGTGGATACTCGCGTGCTATTGGTTATATACACGCTACAATATTTTGTCGCCAGGGGTAAATGTGTGCTTGTTAATTGAAATTGCTTTGTGTTGTGCACGTAGATCTCAAGTTGTGCTTTGTTTGCTTGCAGCATGCTGGGTGGAGTTGCTGGCCGACACATGAGCACACGACGGCGGGGTTCCTCGCCCCTGGTACGTCTAGGGGACCAGCTGGGGGAGGCATGGAACACTGCCACTCCCCTCCAACCACCTGCAAGCCCTCGCTATCGCCGACGTCGGGCCGTTACCACCTCGGACTTCAAGTCCTGCGCCCTCGTCCAAACTCGGGTCAAACTCGGAGACATCATGTGAGTTTCCTTTCCTTGTTTAATAACCAGGGCGTTTCACGGTCTCTAACGTGGGTCAGGTAGAAGCAGAAGAAATATAAATAACGTCTTAATATTTTAACTACAGTAACTGTACACTTGGCTCTCACAAGCACACACATACACAATGTATATGAAAATTGAATATCTTTCGTCGCCCTTAAATTAATGTACACAATATCTGTATACTCGTAATACTTAGAACAGTGAATTTGTAAATGTATTATAATAGGAAGATAAAATGTATGTATTGTGACATGCGGTAGATTGTTTATTCCTTGTGCTGTGCAAGTGACAGTGACATTATTGAACTTTGGGGAAACTAGATCCACGCAAGCGCATAATGTGAATGCGTTGAGTTTCAGCAAGAAATGTCGCGAGAAGTCTTGCCTGGCAAATCAGTGAGAGAGGACGTTATGTCACCAACTCTAGGATGGCCCATTTTGACGACGGCCAACAATAGTGAAAGTAATAATATGACGTGTCATTAAAATGATATAAGTAAATACAATAAGTTTGTTCCTGAATGTTACCTCGGTCTATTTACATTTTCATTGTTTTCTGATTTTTCTTTGATATTGGTGAGAAAGTTGCTCCCGTATCCGGCCAGTGCTGAAATGAATGAAATATGAAAAATAAGCGAGTGGTTCATTGATAGGCTCTGACATAGTAGTGAGGTTACATTTATTATTATTATTATTATTATTATTATTATTATTATTATTATTATTATTATTATTATTATTATTATTATTATTTTAGTTTTTGTATTTTGTTAACTTTTATAAATGGACAGAGGTAATGCTCAGCAACAAACCACCATGGAATTACTTATATCATTGTAATGGGATGTTACATTAGTACCTTCACTCTTGTTGGTAATCGTCAAGATGGGCAATCCTGGAGTTGGTGGCGTAACGTCCTTTCTCACCGATTTACCAAGCAAGACTCCCCCCGAAAAATACGCTGAAGCTCAATGAATCGTTATTATGCCCTTGCACGAAGCTAGTTTTCTCAAGTTCAAACATGCCACTATCACATGGAACAAAGAATCTACAGCCTGGCCTACATGCCCGACAATATATAAACGCACACTGCATTGTCAACCCCCCTGTCATCAACAATATTTAATAATTATTCCACAAATGCCACAATATAAACATGTACATCTGACAATTTTAAGCAGAAATATAGGTCAAAGTGCAAGAATTTAGATGTTTATGGTATTTTGCAAAATCCAAACCCTGGTAATAATGCCAATGGTGCAGCAATTCTAATATTAAGACTTGCAGCAGTTTTTATTAGGGGGCGAAGATGAAGGATGGTGGTTAATTGATGGGTTATAATTAATTTGAATGTTTATAGTATTATGTCGAATTAAAGACGTTCTCCATCTCTTTTTCCTCCGCTGTCTCGAAGTGTCGCTTTGCCACAGCTAGATTCGGTAGAGCGCTGGAATTTTGTGACCTTTTCAGGGCAAGGGGGGAAAAGGAACGGCAATTGGGCAATATATGAACACAAGTCTTAGAAATGGAAATAACGCGCTTTATTCATTTGTATTTGCTGTTCACTGCTAAGGTTCGCCTTTAAGTTCTGACAATGTTAAGTGATTATTAAAACACTCTTGCAGTATTTGAACCGACCTTCTGTACACCGACTATAACTGAATGAACCGTCTATAACTCTCCCCGCTATAATTCTCTGATCACGTGTCCTCTGAATAAACTCTGAATTTCATCTCCCCGGGGCCTTGAAATCACAACGTTTTATAAACTATACCTTCGTCCGGCCATCTTCTGCCTTTCAAAATACCACTATTGAATAATAATTTTTACAATCATTTCTCTACACGTTTATCTATTGGCCGTGGGGCGTGCATACAATTTACCTAAGTTCCGTGATTGGATGTTCCCTTATCCTGATATTTGAACCGTTCTTTCACCCTTGGGTTCCGTGACGTCGGGCTCTACAGGTTATTGCATCCCCAATGATCTGTTGCATCGGTAAGTGTTATACTATGGTTCTTAACAAAGCTAAGCTTTCTGACTTTTCACACAATAGAGTGGTTTATAACCTGTTCCATTTCCCTAACACTTTCCAGAAACCTTAATGGCGACCGTTCTTACACAAGGCCTCTTGCAAAAACATATAAAAAAGATGTACAGGGCTCTTTTGTTCAGTCCAAAACGCAACACTTCCTGGTTTATTTCTGAAGGGTTTGTACACAAGTTGTTTCTACTACTCATACCTATGAAATGCAGAAAATAACTACTATAATATGAATACATATAAACTATACACGTTAGTTGTAACAATATATGTAATTGATTATACTAATTTCGGTAATATTTTGATTGGGGGAGGCGGCAGCTCATAAATAACACTTCAGACTGTAGGAAAAATTAGAGTTAAATATCATTATATTAGTAAAAATGACAGGCTATATCACAAAATTAGACAAAGACCTTGAAAGCAGGCGGACGTAACAAGTTTTAATTTCAGCCATTGGAGTTTATCTTTGGTTTAAAGTCAGCAATAACGAGAAAATGTCATAAATTGTAATAAAACATTCAAATTTAGTACACTTTTAGAATAATACGCAAAAGAGCAATCTATAAAGTGAAACTTAAGAATACACAAAGGAACCGGTTGTTTAATTCAGACGTCTATTGCGCAACAAGTCACCAATCAGCGTTTGAAGATTTCAATGTGCTATGTTTGATATGGCAGATTACGATCACCCCTGCTTCTCGTAGCGCTGAACACACTTCCTGTGGATCACTGATCAGTTTACCTACAACCGCTGTATTTTAAATTATGCTGCCAACATAGCCACTGATCATGCGGTTACCTAGACCATCTGATATTTGCGTTTAGAAGTATATACCATAGACTCTAAACATGTGTACAAGATTTCTAAAGTTGCTGCATCTCGAAGCAAATAAAGTAGTGCCCATGAAATATAATTCTTATAAACTTTTTTAATTATTAAAGTTCAGATGTTCATGTATTTCAGCCAACGAGGGTTACCTTTTAAGTTTTTACAAACTACCACTAGGAGGCGCTATTGAGATATGTCATTACTATTTTCTAAACAATTGACATTCGTTATTGTGAAAACAGTTGCAGCTTAGAAATTGACGGAGTAGTTTGTTTACAGTGGGCGTTTAAACAAAACAATTTTGCGAAAGAAGGAAATTTCACGTAAAGGTTTTAGTTGGGTGATTTTTTACGATTTTAGTAAAGGCCTAACTCAACAGCAATGCAAAGCATCGCTTCGTTCAACTTTTGGTAAGGAAGCACCTCAGAAAAGACTATTTTCAATTGGTTTGCAGAATTTCTTCGTGGTCGTACATCATTCAGGGATGAATTTCGTAAAGGTCGACCAATATCGATTGTCATTCCAAAAAAACATCGATACTGTGTGCAACACGATTGAAGAAGATCGACTTGTGGCTTACAGTGAGGTAGCATATCCTTAAGCATATCGAGGACTGCAATACATTCGATTATGCATGAACATTTAGCTGTGAAAAACATCTGTTTCCGATATATACTTCATCAAAGCTCAAAAAACGCTCGTGGTGTAATGAAATGCTCAAAAATTCTATCAAGGAACTGCCAAACCCGTATACACATCGTAACAGGTGACGAAACTTGGATATGTTCGTATGAACCGGAAACTAAGCAACAAGTCACTGTTTGGGTGTTCCAAGATGAACCGAATTCCACAAAGTTGTTCATTCACGAAGTACTTCCAAGAAAATGATCGTTTGTTTCTTCGGTTGTACTGGACGTGTCGAAACCATTCCTTTAGAGGATCGAACAGTTAATGCTGAATGGTATACAACAATTTCTTTGCTAGAATTCAACGACGAAATCAGGAAAAAAAATTGAAAACGTCACATCATTTTTCATCATGACAATGCCAGTTCTCAATACAGCAGTCAAATAATTGATTATTTATAGGATAAAAGTATTGAATGAATTGCCGATATTCACCTGATTTATTAGTGTATAATACGTTTAAGGATATTAGTTTATAATTAACTTAAAGTCTTTTAATAGATGATGACAAGTAAAGTGATCGCCTTTTTGTTCCCGAATGTGAAACAAAAATGCGCGGACAGCGATTTTCATCACCTCAAGAAGCTATTGAAGGCTTTATAACCCATGTTTTTGAGACACCAACTTCAGAGTGGAAAAAATATTTTGAGAATTGGCTTAAACGAATACAAAAGTGTATAAATCTTAAAAGCGATTATTTTGCAAAGCAATAAAACAATTTTTTTTCAAAAAATATTTTTCTTTCCTAGTTTTTGTAAAAGCTTAAAAGGTTAGGATAAATTGTGTGCGTTAATTAAATGAACAAATAACTATTTATATTTTAATTACATTAAGACAAACATTGCTGTAATTTTAAAAATATATATACATGATAATTTCATGTATGTACCAACCAGTAAGAAAAACAAGAATAACATTAATATCTAAAAATAAAATATAATGAAATCAGAACCAGATTTTTTGTATCAACTGCACATTATGAACAGAAACGGGTTACCATAATCTTAAAGATAGATACCTAATTAACAAACAAAAGTGTTTGGTTTCTTATTCTTACTATGGAGAACAAAATGTAAAATTAATCTTGTCAACCGTTAGGTAGAACTCACAAAATCTGGACATATAATTCTGATTTTTTTAATATTGTTTAACGCCCGTTTTAACTACCGAGGAACCACAGGCGGTGACACTGATGATACATGAAATGAAATGATACATTGGGAAAGGATTTTTTTAAGGAAGGAAACGTTCCAGGCCTAAGTTTAGGGTACCTCCCCGGCATTTGCCATATATGAGGACTAAGGAAAACCTGGAAAAAACCTCAGTCAGGGAGGACGGTCCTGACGGGATTCGAACCCTAGATCTCCCACTCACAAATCCGCGCCTTAACGACCACGGCACCCGTAGCGGAGCATAAATATATATATAAAATAATGCTGATGATGATAATAATAATAGTAATAATACTAATGATGATGATGATGATGATGATGATAATAATAATAATAATAATAATAATAATAATAATAATAATAATAATAATAATAATAAGAGCATGTCTTCTCCATACTATCGATACCGACATAACCTCGATATTCAAGAGGCATAGATATCGAAAGATACCCTGATACATAAGCGCCATGTAAGCTATAATACTTTTTAATTAATGTTGACCAAAATAGCACATTTTAAAATGAAACTAAATAAATACTAGAAAAACTTGTTTCATTCATAGTTCTAAATAGCGGGTAGAAGTTATCAAGAAATAATTCCAACCACGACCCCATAATATAAAAATTTCGCCTTTCCTTATATTTCTTCAGAGGGTTTGGCAAGTGTATGTCCGAATAAACGCCCGTTTTTACTACTAAGGCACCACAGGCGGTGGACACTGATGATACATGAAATGAAATGATACATTGGGAAAGGATTTTTTTTTAAGGAAGGAAGAGTTCCAGACCTAAGTGTAGAGTACCTCCCCGGCATTTGCCATTTATGAGGACTGAGAAAAACCTGGAAAAAACCTCAGTCAGGGAGGACGGTCCTGGTGGGATTCAAACCCCAGATCTCCCACTCATCTTTCCGCGCCTTAACAACTTCGGCCACCCTTAGCGGCGTGTATGTCCGAGCTACAACAATCTATAAACATCATGTGCTATAAACACTTCATTTAATTGTAAATTTTGAAGAATTATGCCTTGTATTTTCTATGGGATTTCGCTCTTTTGTCTGAGCAGCAGTTTTACATTTGAAAATGCAGACTCTTTCATATCACAATAATTCGCATGTACCAAATTCGATACAAGTTCGTGATTCTTTAAAATTTCCACATTTTTCATTATTAATAAGAAAACGGCCTCATAATTCTTATTATTCTGAAATGTTCTAGGTCTAATATTTTTCAAACATTGGGGCATATACAGAGACTACAATGTGAGAGCTTTAGTTATAAATCTTGCCACTCATCCACTAGGCATTGCCCCTACATGCTCCGCTTCCTTTCCCCTTGTCACGTCACAGAACGTCGCTCCCTGAGCCTGTTTGCTGCTGGTATCATTTGCAAAGGCGGTTAGAAAGCTGACTATAGAGTAATATATGCTTTTATGTGAACGTTATTTTAAACATGAATCAGTTGGCATGTACTTGCGGAATTCATTCAAAACTTTCCTGATCAATTGCCTACTTTCAGTACTGCAGTACAGTACTACGTGAGTTATAATGGAGAAAAACTAAATAAAATTGGTTCGAATCTTGAGTGTTGGCTATCCTCCTGGAGTTAGTACAAGAATGCGTTTATGGAAATTAAGGAAAACATTAGCAATGAAGTCAAAAACATCACCATGACCCAATTTAATACTATCAACCAGAATGTGTTATTCCGAGACAATGTATGCATTGTTGGGAGGGAAAAAAAAAAGGAAAAAAAAAACTACTGAAAAAAACTTTATGAAGGGTAACTGAAGTATAGGTGAAGCCCTTATTAGTCGAGGAGAAAGACTTTGCGTGAGCGGACAAGGTTTATAACTAAAGCCCGATACTTGTTTCAGCACTGGTTAGGGGACAAACGAAAGTTGTACGTACATAGGAGGCGTAGTATTAGCGAGAAGAATATAGGGGCTTAGAAGTACTTTGTAATTTTAGAGATTTCTTAATATCAGAAAATTTTAAAATTGTGCAAATGTCAATGTTGGGGGCTATATATAAGACTTCACATAAGAAAACAGGAATCAGCTATTTTTTAAAAAGAAAATGTAACAATAGTTTGCAGAACTTTTCTCTCGTTGCCACGGCAGAGCTCCAAAAATGTCTGACAACAGATGACTCGTTACTGATTTTGGACTGAGGAAGAAATCTAGGCACCCATTTTGCACTAACCTCATTCATGTTTAAACGCTCATGAATAATTCGGACTGTTGCTTTAGAAAGGCCCAACCTTGCTGCTAATTCTGTAACATTGGGCCGCGGTTTTCAATAATTTCTTCTTCCTCAAGAGCGATGTTTTCAGGAGTGAGCACCTCCAAGGGCCGACCTGCACGCTCTTCGTCTTCAGTCTTTCTCAGCCCATTAGAAAAAGTATGATCCATTCTTTTACGGTAGAATATGAGGGGGATGCTTCCCCATATACACCGTTCAATCGCTGTTTAATTTCATTTTGGAGCAAGTCCTTCTTTAGTGAAGAACTTAATAACAGCTCCATACTCCATTTTGAACATGTCACAATCTTCTACACATAGCCTTCTTTATGCAAATACCTGAAGAACTGGATAAAGCGTAGCTTGAGTTACAGTTGCAATTATTTACTTAAGAGATAAGGTATGACACCTGATAAGGCTTTTGTGCAGGCGATAATCCTTATCAGCGAGGGCGGAATCTTATGGAACTACCCTCGCATGTTCCACGTGGCTTCAAGATGCTAATGGCCTTAATATCGGCTATTATTCACAAAAATGAGAACACTTGACAGAATCTTCATTGAATGCCTCGTACCGGCATTAGAGATTAGCATGGGTACAGCTTCATCAGGTTTGGGAAGAAGAATGTCGGACATTATTTTTCCATGAATCAAGATTTGAATTAAAGTCTAAAGGGAGATCTACAAAGAAAGTTTCACAATCATGGTTTGGGGTCGCATCTGCTATCAAGATCACATATACCGCCACGGGTGGCCGAGGTCGTTAAGGTACGGACTCGTGAGCGGGAGGTCTGCGGTTCGAATCCCGCCAGGACCGTCCTCCCTGACTGGGGTTTTTTCCATGTTTTCCTCAGTCTTCATAACTGGCAAATCCGGGGAGGTACCTAAACTTAGGCCTGGAACGCTTCCTTCCTTAAAAAAAAAAAATATCCTTTCCCAATTTATCATTTCATCTCATGTATTCCCAGTGTCCACCGCCTGTGGTGCCTCAGTAGTGAAAACGGGCGTTAAACACTACTCAAAAAAAAAAAAAAAAAGATCACATATATCTGTGTGTCTGTGATGTGGACGCTCAGGTATAGAAAGGGGATGATATCCTCCAGTTCATGGAGCCATCGGTGAAAACTTCAAATTTCGGGACAATGGCAAATGTCGCAGGGCAGCCACTGTGTTTGGCAGGCGTAATGAATTTGGAATACCTGCTCTTCCATTCCCTCCCTACACGGTCACATGACTTCCAATCTAACAGGAATGAAACACAAGCAGAGAGCTGTAAACAAACACCCCCCAGCCCTCGTTTGTGAGTTCTATACCCTACGCACTTGTGATAATCACTTTCATGCTTCCACTGTATATTATGCACAAGAATGCTCAGTTCCGTGGTAAAAAAGGGCCGTCAAAATTTATTCCGTACTACACATTTTGTTGCCTTGTTACCAGCTTGACGTGTATACGAGTCATTTGCGGGGAAGAACCGAATCCAAGATATCTCACCTTCCAACATCATGATGTCACATTTTTATATGATGCCTCATTGTTGAAACTGCCATTTGTTTTAAAAATGGTTAGTATTTCTTCTTAATGTTCGTTCTGGTGGTGTAGTGGTAACCATACTTGCCTCCTAAATCCAAGATCGCAGGTTCGGGCCCGGCCAGGACCGATGGATGTTTTAGGACGTAAAAATCCTAAGCATGGCTTCCTTCGGAAAGGAAGTAAAGCCGTGGGTCCGGTGTCGTACATTTACGGTACGAAAAAAAACCTCAAGCCTAAAAGAAGAGGCCTCTGAGCAAAATTTGTCGGCCTTTTCACGCCATGAATTGAATGGGACGTTGTTGACCTGAATGTTAAAGAGCGTCCGTAAATAAATCAAACCAATAACAAAAAATGTATTTCTTCTTCCCGTTTTGTCTGATGATTTCTTTCGGGAGAAACAATTTCGTTGAGAAATTTGAAGGAGAATGATGTAAAGGTTTTAAGAAGTATTCATAAAAATTATAAAACTATTTCTAACACAGTCTTTTTCCTAAATTGTATTACATAAAATAAAACCTGGAATTCGCACATGTGGGATATCGATCAGAATATTCAATTTTGCTTTAGAAATGTACACATTAGGACAAAAATATTTACAATATATTTTTACATATTACAGTTTCAGATGCATTAGGTTACATGTCTTAGCAGATAAAATGTTGTAAACGCCTTGTTTTGTAATATTCCTGACTTTTGTTACGTAAGGGACTCTGAGCAATCAGTTCGAGTCACTTTTGCTTGTTTGAGTATTTCGATTTGTGGATTATGCCTATAAGCCACGAAGACGAGAATGTTCCCACTCCATAATATGTTTCAAATCCGTTTTATTTTGCGTAAAAGCTAAAGTAAATTAAAACAACAAAATAATCATTCTTTTAATGCTTCAGTTATGCAATTGGAAACTAAAGCAAATGCATTGTTGCATTGTTGAAATATCACTTCTACATTCACCACAAAAGTTGAGTATAATTTATAAAATACTAAAATGGAGGAACATTTTATCGAAAAAAAATTATATCTGCATTTCTTACACATCAATTCCTTTCAACGCATTACCATAGCAACGCATTAAATTGAATTGAATTACATAAGGAAAGATAAAGAAAGAAACACTTTAAATTCTTTTTAGACTGCTATTATAAAAGAAAGGAGGTCAAAAAGATCTTAATACAGAGAAGAGGTGCCAAGCAGGGAAGAGAAGGTAATAGAAGATGAAGATATTGGCGGAATAAGCAAGTACCGCATGGAGAATTGAGATTCTCATCCATTATTCACGAGATCACACCAGGGTGTGATAGTCTGAACACAGTCGCCGTATTCAGTTGATGACGCCGCGTAAGGTTAAAAAAATATACAACCCATGAAAGGAAAGGTAAAAATAAAAACTTACGTAGTACTTGCTTAAATCACATTAACTACAGAACTATATGCCAACACACTGAGAGACACTGCCTGAGAAAAATTCATTCTCCAAATAAATGAACAAAATGGAGTAAGGGATTGTTATTCCAAAGAATCCGGATTTGTTCACACAGACACTATCAGGACCAGTATTCACCACATGGCCCCTGATCGCAAACTACCTCAGTTACTTGACCTATCGTGGCTTTATCTCTACGTAACTTTTTAGCAGTCCTGGAAATGGACCAGAAATAAAGAAATGCCTTTTGAAAAAATTTTGAACGTGAAACAATAGTAAAATGTTAATTTATATTTTAATACTTAAACAACCTTAAGTTTTATACAGAAGGATATGTGTAGAAAATTGTGACATGTACAAAATGGAGTGTCAAGTTGTTATTAAGTTCTTTACAAAAGCAGGACTTACCCCAAAAGAAATTAAACTGCGATTGAATGGTGTATATGGGGAAGCATCCCCCTCATATTCTACCGTAAAAGAATGGGCCACACTTTCTCGAATAGGTCGAGAAAGCATTGAAGACGAAGAGCGTGCAGGTCGGCCATTGGAGGTGCTCAGTCTCAAACATGAATAAGATTAGTGCAAGATGGGTGCCTAGACTTCTTTCTTCAGTCCAAAAGCAGCAACGAGTCATCTGTTAGGCATTTTTGGAACTCTGCCGTAGCAACCAGAAAGAAGTTCTGCAAATCATTATTACAAAAGATGAAACTATGGTCGCTTACTATGTTCTCTTGTCCAAAAGAGAATCAAGGTGGCGAAAACCTGGTGAGCACCGCCTCTAAGTCCAGGTCACTCGGTCAACCAAGAAGATCATGGTCACATTCTTTTGGGACTGTGAAGGAATACACTTCATTGACTTCAAGGAAAGGAACACCACAGTAAACGGGGAGTACTATGCTGGCCTACGGCACAGTCTACGTGCTTCCATTAAAGAGACATGTCCATTTTTTTATTTAAGGACGCTCTTTGACATCTCAGGTCATCAGCGTCCCATTCTATTTAGGGCGTGAAACGGCCGACAAATTTTGCTCACAGGCCTCTTTTTTTCAGGCTTGAGGTTCTTTATCTTGACGTAAATGGACCCACTGCTTTATTTCCCTTCCGAAGGAAGCCCATGCTTACGATTTACGAAAAAGTGATGTATGCTGTTTATGCCCATTTTGCAGACAAAACTTTTGACTATTGGGGGGGGGGATTAAAATATTAATTGAAAGATGTGAGAAGTGTATTGCAATAAAGGGTAACTATATTGAAAAGTGAAATATAGTTTTTGTCTTTATCAACCTAGAAAATGGTTAGGACGGAAACTTATGTATCTAATCTCGTATCAGGCAGCAGTATTTTAAAAATCAATCTTCACCCACGCTGGAGAATCCTTACAATACGGAGTGTCCTGTATAAACAGGATCAAAACGATAAAAACTTAACATGAAACTTTTGAGAGAGGGTCGTTATGATTGAAATCCTAATGAACTATTTAAAGTTCCTACACTTTTAGGTGAAGTTTATAATAAGAATTTCTGATAACTTCTTTATGTTTATCATAATGCAGTGTAATATAGTATTTTGCTTATAGCAAATATGCAAAATGATAAATAACGGTCTTGACGCGTGCAGCATAATGGTGCATATGAAAGTGAATCATCTTCGCGGTCCTAGCCACTCTTTCTGCATTTCCACCTGTTTCTTGTACTAATATCTCAGAGGATGGTGTCTGGTGGTCTCGACAGCCAGGACAAGGGAGCTCCCAACGTCGAAACCGACCTGGGCATATGCTCTCCGTCGTATTGTAACCGCATTCTCTTACAAATAAAAGAGGGATTTAATGAGCCCTACAAGCATTGAAAGAACACTGGATATATTGTTTTTGGAATAATAATTTATTAATAAATTAGCTATATATTGACTGCTCAATGTAAATAAAAATGTTTTAATATCTTGCTCTGATTTCGTGTTCATTTGCACCTTTTCTTTCATAGCCGTCCCATATCGTAATATTTTTATGTTTTATTTATTGTCGCTTTGACAGCATCGATATTTTCGTAATGTCTGTAGATTATGGACATGAACTGCAGGTGTAAATGTGTAGTCATGAAAGGAATTAATGATGGCACAAATGAACCCCGGAGTTCCTTGCGCCTTATAAAAAGAAAGTATTATAGCAAATGCTACCTCTAGATCACGGAAGCGATCATTGTTATAATTATTTTCTAAAATGATCTGCCAACAATTAAATACTATTTAGACTTCGCAGATTAAATGTCTTTTAAAATAATTTATAATCAATATTTCAGTTCTATTAAAACGTATCTCCATTTTAATATTTAAATAAAGCCAACTAGACAATAGTTTCTTGATCCTTTTAAAAAATCTTCCCTGGAAATGCCACACACTTATCCTTCCATATTTCATAGCAGTTCGCAAAATCCTCTTTCGGGTTTACCATCAGCTTCTTGGTCACGTATTCCTTAATCTCGTCCTCGGTATGAAATCTTTTCCTTTCAACCACTAAAAGCATAGGGAAACTGGTACAGCTCGGTGATACAATGTTTTATTAAGAAAACTTCTATTGTATGTACATATGCGGTAGATGTGATTCTAACAATCACTGTCGATTCAGCGATTGTTTTTCGTTAATTTTTACGACATGTATAATGCAAGTAAGAACATCCAAATGTGAAAACACTCTGGAAATTCATGACAGGATATTTTGTTAATTAAACGAGAAACGTCTAGTGGAATGGGGCATGACTTTTGAAGGAATAACACGTTGACACCTGGAAAAGAATATTCGAACCAAGGGGAACGCGGAGATGTCCTCAGAAAATAAAATCATATTCATGAGAATATATGTCGGTCCTGGTGGTGTAGTGGTTACCATACTTGCCTCCTACACCCAAGAACGCGGGTTCGAACCCGGCCAGGACCGATGGATTTTTTCGGGCGTAAAAATCCTAAGTATGGCTTCCTTCGGGAGGGAAGTAAAGCCGTGGGTCCCGTGTCGTACATTTACGGCACGAAAAAGAACCTCAAGCCTGAAATAGAGGCCTCTGAGCAAAATTTGTCGGCCGTTTCACGCCCTGAGTTGAATGGGACGCTGATGACCTGAGCTGTTAAAGAGTGTCCATAAATAAATCAATGCCAAAAAAAAATAAATAAATAAAGCATTTAATAGCCAAAAAGAAAATTGACACATAAAAATAACTAACAAAAATGGATGATATTTTATAGAGAAATATGCAACCAAGGAATTAGAACAACGAAAGCTCAGTAACTAATTAACTAATTAACTAACCGTATTCAACTCGAATAACTAAAACCAGCATTGAATAAAATAAAGACCAGAAAACTGTCGGCAGTAAAAATAGAAAAAAAAAAAAAAACAGCGAATTAATAACAAATTCTTTCCCATATTTTAAAATCTTGAACTACAGTGCCCTTATTACGCTAAGCAATGGGTAACTGTGTATATTGTAGAAATAAGTTGGCCTTCAGCGCGATTCCAGGTAAGGTTGGACTTAAATTTTCACTGATTTGGCAATTGAACTGCTCAGTCGTGTTTACCAAGCTAAATATTTCAATTGCAGAATATTTACTTACATTTGTTATGCGAAAAAGGAATCCTACAAGTACTTTTAAAAATAATTTCTTACCAAGTTTCAGAGAAGTGCAATTTTCAGGTTGTTAAAGAAAGCTAGAACCCAAGTGATCAGAAACAAATAGGGGGGAAAACCGGGTTTTAACACAGGAGAAAGTTTGATGAAATGTATTATCAATTGGAAACATCCCCTCGAAATGCTTTCACTTTTATTCCAGGAATTTGATGTACATATAAAGAGACTCGGGTACTGTATTTTCATTCACATAAAATTACTGCTGCATCTGAAATAAAAACCGTGGAGGCATTTAAAATATTCACAAGAAAGAATTCAGTGTCTGAAAAACAATTTCAAAAAAATTCAGGCATGTTTCAAAGCAGAGAGGAGGCACCTCGAGTGTCTACTATGGTGATGAGTAATATTTACAACTAATAAATAACGAAAGAAACAAAATTACGTGCTATTATCTCTCTTGGTAGGTGGTGAGGCCATTAAGCACCAGTTTTCTTTTGGTAAAATAAATTTCTAGTTGCGTAGCATAAATCTAGATATATATGAATTGTTTATATATGATTTTGAAATTTACTACATCATATTTTTAGTGAAAATAACATAACTTTAGCAGGTGCAACAAGAGAATGCCCAAATGTGTATACAAATGCAATAGTTTTAGAGTTACAAGGGAAAACAGGTCATAAAACAAACGACAATATCCATATTTAGAACTCTACAACAGCATAGGAAAATCTCCTCTTATTGAAATGCAACAGAAGTGGGAATATTTTTAGCATTAAATTATCATCAAGGAATCATACCGTAATTTTTACTTCAAATAGTATGGCTAATAGGGTGAAATGAGTTGCAGACTTGTACTAATTAAATAGCAGTTAGCAAATTAGAGCAATATCAATATGTTTCTTTAACTATATATGAACAACTGAACACAGTGGAGTGGAAGCTACAACTGCAATTATTTACTTACCAGATAAGCTGTGACACCAGATAAGGGTTTTGTGAAGGTGACAATCCTTATCGGCGAGGCCAGAAACTTATAGACTACCCTCGTAGGTACCAGATTAGGTTATAAACTTTTTTTAAAGTTTTTAAGAAACGTAATAATCTACTGTTTTGGGGGGTCATATCTAGCTCAGGGCTGCCTGTTGAACCACATGATCATAGTCCAATTACTGAAGCAGGCCGCCAAAACCAACAAAAAGAACTTGAAGAGGAAGGCAGACACCTAGGAATCACTAAAACAGGCAGATTATGACGCTGGAATGTTTTAAAATGGGATTAGTAAATCAAAACACGCATGCACGTTTTTTTTTTACAACTTCAACAAATATTCTACAACTGCAACAAATTTAGAGCCTTAGCAACATTTTTTATCAGAAAATACTTAAATAGAGAAATTATTTGTTGACATGTTGCAGACAGTACAGCTTTTGTGGAAAAACTAAGAGAAATTTATAATACCACAATGTACTATTTTTAAAGACTAAAATAATAAAGTTTATTTACGGACGCTCTTTTATATCTCAGGTCAGCAGCGTCCCATTCAATTCGGGGCATGAAAGGCCTATAAATTCTTCTCAAAGGCCTCTTCTTCAGGCTTACGTGCCGTAAATCTACAACACGGCACCCATGGCGTTGCTTTCCTTCCGAAGGAAGCCATACTTATGATTTATACGCGCGAAAAAAACTCCATTGGCCCTGGCCGAAATTGAACTGGTGGTCTTGGACATACGAGGCAAGTATGGTTACCACTAGACCACCAGGACCAACCATTTTTATGAAGAAACATATTTATATATGAAGAAATTTTATAATATAACAAAATTATATAATATAGTTCGTTTTGTGAAACCGGAAGTTCTTAATATAGCATGAAAGAATGTGGACCTGTGAACAAACCTGTATTACTTATGTGTACTTAACAACTATAAACGTTAGGTTAAAATTCTTTTCATTGCCTTATTTTAGAAACACTCTATACAAAATAAAGAATTAATTTTTTCACATGTTTTAATGTTGTTGTATTTGTGAGCTTTCCGTTGCACTACACGGTTTTCATTGCCTTCTAACAAACAAAAGACCAAAAAATTGGAATTTTGAAATACACGAAAATTATGCCTTGTCCCACCTTTAAAGCATCTTCTGATTGCTAACTTCATGGGTTCTTGATGCATACATAGTGAGGAAAATTTGTTATTTCTGAAAAACTATTCTAATTTTTATTTTATCCCCCGCCATATTTTTTTTTTTTTAAATATTCTCCTCCCCCCTCCTCTTCCCAATTGTTCCACTTCTTTATCTTCCTACCTCCTACTTCCATATGAAATCCTGGAATAGGATTCTTATTTTCATTCTCTTTTTCTTCTCTCTTCTTCTACTTCAAGGTTTTGCCCAGAGACAGCATGCAATTATAAGGTTGATGGTCCTTATGCTTTTAAGAAACGCAGGACGATGCTTATATCTCAAGTTTTCTCTCTTAAAACGCCGAGAGACCTTAAAATACACACAGTTCTAGAATAAGCTAAACAAGAAGTGCCTAATACAATTTAAACCATGTTTTTGGTACTTTATTTAAACTTCACCATGAACATAATTCTCAAATAGGACTTGCAAAGGACCGATGTAAATAAATTCGTTGGGATAAACACGGAAAAACTCGGACCACGCTATCGATCTTCGCGCCATCTAGTGTCGCGAAGCTCAACCCTGTAACTGATGCAGATACAACCTAGCGAATGAATTCGGTACTAGTTCTGTGTGACAGCTGTGGAAACATATGTTCGATTATTTCCTCCTAAAGAGGCGAATTCCGACGAAATAGAACAGTAATAGAAAGAAAATTTTCACATTCTATGTTAAAAGCCAGTTAATCAAATTTAAATCTGACTTTATTAAACTTTTCAAAAGTAGAAATGTTGCTTCCTGTGTAATTTTCGGAATGGAAGTAAAGCCGTGGGTCCCGTGTCGTACATTTACCGCATGATAAAGAACCTCAAGCCTGAAAAAAAGAGGCCTCTGAGCAAAATTTGTCGGCCATTTCACGCCCTGGTTTGAATGGGACGCTGACGACCTGAGATGTTAACGAGCGTCCGTAAATAAACCAAATAAAAAGATCTTGTATAATTAAGTATATTTGATAATTAATAATTATGCATTCCTTTCATTAATAGACCAATGTTATTGTCCGTTCTTTTGAATTAATATTTCCATAAGCCATAACCGTTTCGAGAATTCAGTTTGCTAGGGTACTGGTTTCTTACTAGATAGCACAACTGCATTCAAATTTGGACAGAGAGGTATTTGTAATATACAAATTTAGAATTTCTCCTTTATATGGTTTCATTTCAGCAGTACTGTTTGTTTTCTCTCCAAGTTATTTTATGTTCAGTTCATCTTAATCACCAACCCTATTTTCTAACTTGTATTTCTGGCTTTCCCTTAGGGCTTTATTGACTGAATTTTAAACTCAGAAAGTAGTATCTAGGACACTTCAACACCCAGTTCCCAAATTGGGTGTGATCCAGTTTTTCTCACTGTGATGGAGCCTCCTGTGTGGTTTCAGAAGCGACATGGTTTAACAAAAATGCCCTGTGGTGCGTCTACGAACGACTGTCTAATGGGTATTGTGGTGCCGTGAGGTTAGTCCATTTTTACATCCGGGGAATATAGGTTATCATGCCTCAAGAATTGCTCTCACTTGTTTTCTTTCCACACTCTATATTCATAATAGTTCATGTCTTCGGGTAACACAAAGAAACGTTTACTTAGATAGCATATTTCAACCAGGTGTCAAGGCCAAACACTCTTTAATTTCTTAAGAGACCTAATGAATGAATTGTGGCTGAGGATCCTCAGGTTCAAGGAGCCTCATTAAATCCTTGTTCTCTATCCAAAGCCCCAAAATTATACAGCATAACGTGATAGTTAATAACTCAAAACATATCAAATTTAAAGTGAAAAATTGGAGTATATGGTAAACTTGGGTAGGCACCCTAGTTGCCTATTTTTTTTGTTAATAATAATTGATTTTCATAAAAATTAATTGAAATAGATCCTCAGTGCGAAAATGTGTGGTCATAAGAGCTAAAATTACAGGCGGGACTCATTACAAGGTTTCTTTAAGAAGTAAAGTAATAAAAACAAATCATTACAAAGGTCAATATTTAAAGAATATACAAAAATAATGTTATAACATGTAAAGTTAAATTTCGTATAGAACTGGTTTAAAATTGGGGTAACACTTGTAAAACATACTGTGTTGTGAAGAAACATTCTTTTATAATTATAAACAACTTATGAAAAACTGCTGCTCTACAGTTAACTTTAAATGATTTGTGCAAAATAATTTTGCATACGTTTTACTTCCAGGGATCCATTGAAGACTTAAATTGCTTCCTACTCTGGGAAAAATCAATACTGGTAATTAACAAACTCTCAAAATAGGGTCGGGCATATCTGCAGTACTTTCCCTCTGCTCGTTATATACCACATTTTCACATCTAGTTGTGAAACAAGAAAATAACCAAATCTATTGAGTGAACATAGGTTCTAAAATAAAACTGATGCTTATGCAGTTTCTGTGCTAAATTAATGGGTATTGAGTATGTAGATCAGAGTCCTTAACTGTCTTTAACTTAGGTCTGGGACTTCCTTGGCCAATACTAAATGCCAAGTACTGTTGGCAACTTGTATAAAATGGGATTGTGCTCCATCGTGCATGAACCACATCGTGGCCTTTGATAAAGAGGCACTTTATTTGTTTATTTATTTTGTTAACGTTACAGATTTCCCAATTACAATCATCACTTAATCAGTTACAGTCATTACAATTATAAGATAATGGAAAAATGAATCAAAATATTAATATATGTATTAGTAATTAAATGATGTAATTTATTATATAATGTTTGCATTATAAGCACAGAAGAATATTTATATACATCAGTATTAACCCTTGGATTAAAAAAATATGTTACGAAATCGGTTTGGTATGATATTTGGAACATAAAAGCATATTGATTGTCTTATGTTTGAATCATCAACCTTATTGTGTGATAGTTTGTAAAGGAAAAGTAACAAGTGACGATTCTTGTGTGAGATAAACTTTGTTACTGAAATAATTGAATACGAAAGTTTTTGAAAAATGCATACTTTAGAAAACTTGCGTTTAATTATTTCAATAAGTTTAACAGATTAGTCAATGTAACGGCTCCGTATAACAGAAGCCTATTCAAGTTGAGATCTGACAAATGAATTGTATAAAACAAATAGAATTCTCAGATCGTTAAAATAAGATAAATTACGAATAATAAATCCCAAATTCTTATGTGAATAGTTAATTAAAATTCTTGATGTCATTCTTTGTTTCGACTAATTGTAATTTTGTTTTATCTATAAAGTAAATAAAATCAATATTACTTTTCAGTCTAGAAAAAAATATAACCTGACATTCTGATGTATTAAAAGCTTTACTCCATTTATTTAAGGCATTCAGATCATTTTGGAGTTTAACACAATCGAAGGCAGATTTTATAGAGATTTTTATATCGTCTGTAGCTATTCGGATATTAGAAGAATTAAAAATAATGATATATCATTAATAAATAAAGGAAATAATAGGACCTTGAGGCACTGCAGAATAAACTTCAAAGCTGTTTGATTATTTTTACATTTAACAACTTGTGATCTCAAATTTAAATACGAGTATGAAGCCATAAGAAATATCGAAGACTTAGAAAAACCATATAACGGTAATTTGTTTATTAATTTATCATGGTCATCCACTTATCTGTTATAGCATGTAATTTTTGATAAGAAATGTTTATACACAGCACATCTACACGTTTGTCATGGTTATTGGGAATCATATGGGGACATATACATTTTGGTGATTTTTTTTTCAAGCTACTGTATTATGCCAACATGTCCACTTGAGAAAAGGTGTTTTCCAGAATATTGCTCGAAATTATTGGTATGTGTTCCGCTTTTAATCAGCTAAATTAAATATATAAAATAATATATTTCCTATTTAAAAGGTTATTGATTTTTATATTGTAAAGAAGTATACATTAACTACTGTAAAATGTTGAAGGAAAAATTCAATCTTTTTTAACTGTCAGTTTGTTTTTAATGTTGCTTGGCAATTCAAAGTACATATATAAAACCTGGTGCTACATTAGCAAATAACTGATAATTCTATTTTTCTGAAAATATTCATAATTTTGAAAGGTGCAAAAGAACATGCCTGAAGAAAGCGTTCGGGCAGTTCATGTGGAAATCCTCTCCCCTAAAATTTTGGATACTGCAATTTAAACTGTAAGGTTTTCAAAACTAACATATAATGTTGATGTAGATTGTACGCTTACTAGTTAAGATATCTCTTCGAAGTCAACCAGCTCTCGTTTACGAATGTTGATTTTTGTATATGAATTATTGCTTCTAGACACACGATCAGGGGTTCAGTAAGGGAAGTAAAGCCATGGTAGATTTACAGCACGTAAAAAAAAAACTCTAGCCTGAAAAAAGAGGCCTCTGGGCAAACTTTATCGGCCGTTTCACGCCCTTAATTAAATGGGAAGCTAAGAGCTGATCAAAGAGCTTCCGTAAATAAACAAAACCAACAATCATGAATTAATTATACAATTATTTGCATTGAATTGCTTATCATATGTATTTGTGTTCAGTTATGCAACCATGAATTTTATAAATTATTTTATTCGTTTTCTTCATTCTGTGACAAAGCAAAAAAAAAAAATAGCTTGGGATAAATGTTTCCATTGATGAAAAGGGAGATAAAAGTAACCATTCTCGAATCGGCTTGAGAGAAAATGGACCCTTTCCACCCCATTACAATATTTCTGATTTTTTGCAATTTTATTACAATACAAAGATTATAATAAACTGGAAAAGTGCATATTTTGAACATTTTGTATGTACAGTTTTGTGTCTACTGCTTCAGATTACATTAGATTGAGTTATAATGGATTAGGTTAGGTTAGGTTAGGTTAGGTTTGAATTACAACTGCGATTACATATCAATGCTTTTCCTGATGCAGACATTTTATGAAACGGTACAGTTTATACTGAAGGTTACAAACATTACACGATTTGTTATTGTCAGCGAGGAATGATGTCTAATTACAGGTCTGCCAAGGTCAGATCTAGAATTTCATCTCCTGCGTCACTTACGAACTAAGCAATTAGTACGTTCTCTCTATTTCATTCATTAATTTCAGAATATTATAATTTGTAAGGTATGTATAAACACTACGATAAATTCAAGTTTCATTAGTTTGGCAGATGATGGAACAATTTATTTGTTTGGTTATTATTGGCTGGTTTTTAAGTATTGTAGAGCTTCTAGAGGAATGCTGGAATTGTATCACTAACCATTTTATTTGTTAAAATGTTCTAATAAACAAATAGTTAGATATCTACATTTTGAAAAATATCTCTTTATTCTTAAAAAAAAATTCATTCACAGAAAGAAGATTAGCAGAAGAAAGAGGGAAAATAATAGTATCAGTTAAAATATGGAAAAAGTAAATGTATTGAAAATATTAGATATTATAAAGAAAGAAGCTTATAACAGCTTTATAAATTTACATCTATAGAATTTAAATTGTTTGTGTTTTTCCCCCCTCATAATACTTATTATCAGAGCAACCCAAAAGCAGAAAGTTTTAGCTTTTAGAATCTCTTGCTGATTTTTTTTTAATGGTGTTTAACTCCCGTTTTTACTACAGAGGCACCACAGGGGGTGGGCACTAGTAATACATGAGATGAAATGATGTATTGGGAAAGGATTTATTTTTAAAGAAGGAAACGTTCCAGGCCTAAGTTTAGGGTGCCTCCCCGGCATTTGCCATTTATGAGGACTTGGGAAAACCAGGAAAAAAATCGCAGTTAGGGAGGACGGTCCTGGCGGGATTCGAACCCCAGACTTCCCGCTCACGGGTCCACGCATTGATGACCTTGGTCACCCGTGGCGGTGATTTTTTGCTGACTTTTATACTAATTAAAACATTGGTACGGCAGTTTTAACTGTTATTGCCATTTATATTCAATAATTTTGCACAATTTGAAAATAATAGGTATTTACTACTCCTCTTTCTATAACATATGCCTTAATACGGCATGATTGAAATGTTTAAACATAATAAATTTAAAAAGTAAAATATAATATTATAATATAAACAAAGTTCTTACTTCTGCAAAGTCGGTCCTGGTGGTGTAGTGGTTACCATACTTGCCTCCTATACCCAAGATCGCGGGGTCGAACCCGGCCAGGACCGATGGATTATTTCGGGCGTAAAAATCGTAAGTATGGCTTCCTTCGGAAGGGAAGTAAAGCCGTGGGTCCCGTGTCATACATTTACGGCACGAAAAAGAACCTAAACCCTGAAAGAGAGGCCTCTGAGCAAAATTTGTCGGCCGTTTCATGCCCTGAGTTGAATGGGACGCTGATGACCTGAGATGTTAAAGAGCGTCCATAATTAAATCAATAAAAAAAAACTTCTGCAAAGAACAATGAAAATACGAAAAAATAAAAAGCCAAAAATTACAATAAATTCCTTATTTTTACTTTAAGTTATTGCTAAACAACGAGTATTTTTTTAAATTTTTTCACGCCGCATTTATTTATACTTCTAACACCAAATAATCCACAGATACGTCTTAATACTTGATGTGGATAGCATAAGCTCTGCGTATGCATACCATATACAGGCCGTTAATGAACTACAACGCAATAATTTCAGAGCTGGTACAAGCAATTTGAGATAGAGAATGTATGATCTTCCTGTTCACATTTCAAATTATGACATTAAGTTTCTAAACGATACGATCATTGCTATCGAGTTGATTTCTTTTTTTATTGTTTAAGTTTTACAAATTATGATTAGATATACCTCTACATAAAGTAAACAAATAACTTACTAAAAAGTACCTGGATCTACGATCTTAAAAACCAGTTTGTTGCATATTTTGACGAGACTAAGTTACACAACATGGTAAATCAGTTAACGTTGTTCAGTGTGGTACTATCATATGATTATATTTACATTTCCACAGCATTAAAATTTGAAAAGGCGATGATGACTGAAAATCGGTATTTCCCCACTCCCGAATCAGATTTAAAGACATTGTTTCCTCATTTCATTTTAACTCAGAATCTAATTTCAATTTGTTTTAATCACCGTATCACTCCGTTATTTTTCAACCATTAATTCTCTATATCAAGTTTCTTGTTAAAATTCTCTACAATCTCTGAAATCATTGCGGTGTAGTTCATTAACGCCGTTGTAACATTGCTACACATATGAGCGCACATATGCGAAAGGAAAACATGTTGATGAGCACTATGGTAGAATGCAAAAATATCTTTTTCCAGAATCTGTTAGCAATACAATTGAAACATCCAAAAGTTTATTGCCTGTTCAGGCACAAACTGATAAATATAATTTGATTGAGAAGAAACAGAACGAGGGTTAACTTTTTCTTACTTATGCTTAAAAATTATTAAAACACGTGCATTGATTATTACATATGAAACTAGTGCGCAAAGGGCTACGTTTCTTTGCATTTATTATTTGAAAATAATTAAACACATATCTCAATTTTGTGGTAGGTCATAAGTCGATTGTTTGCTTTAGATCTAATCCAGTACAATACACGGCCTCCTTTACTGTTTCCAGAACATGGTTGTTTACTCAATACTGAATCAGATACGAAAAAATAAACACTGTAACTGTTAATATAATAATTGCTGCCTAGCTAGAATCACCAAAGTGTTAATATGAATAATAGTAAAATCAATAGTGACAGGAAAATTAAGTAATATATTTACTTCATTGTAATTAACATAGTTTTTGCATTGATATTTAAAATTAATTTTACTTTATCGGTCGAGTTATTCGGGTATTTGTTTTTACTTAGAAATACAATACAAAATTAGATTATGGCGACATAAAACATTTTATTTGTGGTAAATGACAATTATTAATTAAAGTAGATGTTTTATATATCAATTTGAACAGTTGTATAATTTTAAGAGTACTTTTGGTATTTGTTTCATTAAAAGTGATAAATTACATTTTCTTCATCTTAATCAAATATAATTTTGCTATTTATCTTCTTCCTATAGTTATTATTTCAGTCATATACCATACCATATACCATACATGCTTTGAAACTTGTGACGCATTAAGGCATTATTACATCCTCATAAATAGTTGAGGATATGACAAACTTGCTAAGCCAAGATAATTTAGTAATAAGTTTAAAAATGTGTGCAATAATTTAAATGAGAGATCCAAATACAGAGGGTGTATACACACCTCAAGCAAAGAAAAAACTGTGTTAACATAACAAAACTGAATTCACACAAACAGAAAATGATGAGCACTAATCATCTTAGACTTTTACAGTTACAACAGTTGCTCAAAATACCCACCATCGGCGTCGATACACATCTGAGTACGTTGAACTACTGATTGAGCAACGTTTACGAAAGTGTCCTCAGCGATTGCAGCACATGCCGTTTCAATTTCTTCCCGAAGTGCTGTCAGTGTAGCTACGGTATACAACATACTTAAGAGTTCCCCATAGGTAGAAGTCCAACGGAGTTAGATCCGGAAAACGCGGTGGAAACACAATCGGACCTCTTCGCCCTATCCAGTGCCTTGGATCCAGTGAGTGGGGATTGTTGCTGTGCGAGGTCTCCCTGATCTGCCCTTGTGAACATCGTATACGGTACCACGAGTCTCAAATTTGTCTCGAATGCATGCAATTGTTACTCGCGTTGGCGGTTCTGTTCTGTACACACGTCTCCATTGCCTTTGAACTTCAACACCACTCTCGGTTTTCCAATACTACTTCAAAATTTTTCTTTCCGCTGTTCAAACGATAATCTTGACTCCATTTTGTTGTAGCAGCGCTATTGATTGATTTATTTATGGACGCCCTTTAACATCTCAGGCCATCAGCGTCCCATTCAACTCAGGGCGTGAAACGGCCGACAAATTTTGCTTAGGGGCCTCTCTTTCAGGCTTGAGGTTCTTTTTCGTGCTGTAAATGTACGACACGGGACCCACGGTTTTACTTCCCTTTCGAAGGAAGCCATACTTAGGATTTTTACGCCCGAAAAAATCCATCGGTCTTGGGCGGGTTCGAACCCGCGTTCTTGGGTGTAGGAGTAGCAACGCTAATATAACATAATTTAGTCACATCTGTTTACAGAGCATCATACTACACATTACTCTTGTTTTTGGTCCAACTTTGAAATATATTAAATAGATATCTACTGTGAAAGTGTGTATGCATTTTTTGGTACATTGGGTATAATGTAAACCTCGTTTAGCAATATTAAAACGGAGTAGCTTTTAATATACAGGTTGCAGCAAAATTTATGTATTGAATACTAAGGGGTGTATTTAACTAATAATAAAGTAACAAAACAAATTCTACTGCTTTATTACCAGGAAGGTTTAGACGATAAGTACTTAAGTAATTATATGTTACTTATCACAAAAAAAAAAAAATGTTACAGCCAAAAGCGAAGGGCCCAGTTTCGCAGCAAAATAATCCAATAGCCTAGGCACATCTGAGGAAAGAACTTGTTTTCTCGAGGATGGCTGCTACCTTCGCACCATCTTGATGGCTGTTTCATACTTTCAGATGTACCGATTAAGAAATGTTTTTATGAAATTCTTATTACTAAATTTGAACCTAAATAATTATAAACTTTGTCAGGTCGAGAAGGAGTAAATTTGGTATTTGATAGGAATAATTGACAAGGACTATGTAAGTTTATCAGGAAGATATGGGGTGCAAGAGAAAGTTTCTGGCTATAGAAGACATAACATATAATTGTACTTATATATTTTAAAGGTATCTCTGTTTTCATTTTGCAGTTTACATAAAAATTTAAACGTCTTATTAATGACATCTTTTTTTGTCCGACATGATAACATGGGGGGTGTTATTTCATAATGTATATATGCAATTCTGTGTTTGATTTTTTTCCTGTTTTCTCAGCATTTCATGTGTGTAAATAGAAGCACGAACGGTCTGTCTAGACCCGTGCGCTGGTAAAGTATGTAATTTATATACATAAGGCATTATTGAAATAAATACACATACTCCTACCTTTTAATATACTAGTCTTAAATGTGCAGCGGTATTAAAAAGGCGGGGGGGGGGTGAAATCAGCTGTGGCGTTCCGTCGTGCTGTTGAGAAATGATGAACGCTCCGCTGCTATGAAGTGTCGTTCACCATGTCAGAATCAATGCTCCGGCGCATGAGAATGAATTATTTGTTTTTAGTTTTTGGAATGTATGCACGTTACCAGGGAGACAGGATGGGAACTGGGAACACACTCTCCTTCACTTCAAGACACATGTAAATTCCTTTTGAGAATTGTTTATTTACAGTTACAGAGACGATGAACCTCTTTTATTTACATAAGTTATACTTTCTATCCAGAAGATAATGTCGAACTGTTTGTCTATAAGGGGGCTAGGTAAGTCACTCGACCTGGGCTAACTGAGGACTGTCTGAACTGTCTCAAAACTCATCAAAACTTCTTAAAACTCGTCACACGGCTCTGATCAAACTGCCTAACTACTCATCAAAAACTGTCGAAAACTGCTTGGCTTTTCTTGAAAAACTGCCTAACTAAAACTGCGTCAAGATTGTTCACACACTGCCTAACTAGAGCTGCCCGGCTTTTCTTCAAAACTACGTTCAAAATGCTCCGGCCTGACCTGCCTCACGACTCATCAGAAACTGTCGACAACTGTTACGTAACTGCTCCAAGATTCTTCACAAAACTGCGGGGCTTTTCTGTTTTCCCGTAACTTTTATTACTTCGTCAATCGGTCAGTCTCATGTGCGTTCTTTTAATTTTTATTCGAATTCTGGTAGCGTCTTTTTAGGTCCTACTCCTAGGTTGGCTACATGAGAATCACGTGGTTCCCGGTTCGTTCCCAATAGGCTGCTATTTGGCGCCGATTTCTGTAAGAGTCCCCCTACTAACGAACTCCTAGCCTTGTTTATCCCATTTCTCCCCTCAAATCTCCCCCTCGAGTTGTTTTCGTGTCAGAAACATGTCCCGTTAGACTTTGTTCAAGTTGCATCGTTTTCAAGGTCTTTCCTGCCATAAGATCACCCCTAGCTAGCTGTATGTTAGGGATTGGAATTTTTATGACCTTACTATTCTTTGTATAGGGGACACAGCTTGCGGGGTCTTGACTTACATGATTTTGCATAGTTACTGCACAAAATGTGTGTATCATATTCTCTGAGGCTTTTGCTTTAATTTATGTTGATAATGTCTTATTAAAGTTTTAGGATTCATCAAATTAAACATACAATTTTATATTCTCCCTAATCTCTGAAGCTAGGAAATACTGCTCCAAATGTTTAAATACCTATTGAGTCTTTAGTGAAAAGAAATTGACATTTAACATCAGACGTATTTGTCCTCATTATAAAACATCAACTTTGAGAGATAAACAAAGCATAAGGCACTATTTTTAGCAGTTGTTTTGACTCTATTATTCCTAATTCAACCGCCACTGCAATGAATAACCCTGCACTCTCCCTACGCCTAAATTGCGCAACGCATAAACAAACGCAACGCCTGCCCTCTAGGTTCAAGCGCCTCAACTATAATGTTCAGGCCGGAGAGGATAGATGGCGAGCATGTCGGCGTCGCGGCGCTGCCACGTGGAGTTCTGTGTGGGTTATTGATTGGGCGCCGTGGTGGGCAGCGTGACCCAATTATCGATGAGAAGAACACGAGCATGGCATCACGGCTGAGTCCTTTGGACGCACATCATCTGCGTCAGGAGGCACCATCCCGGCATGCATTGCGCCTTCAGACCCTTAACCCGTGGTTTGGCTTACATTGCATTGAAACTGATGACTGCTAGTTACAAAGTGGAAAAACCGAAAGGCTTTAGAATATACTCGGCCTATATATAGACCAGAGAAGAGGTTACTGTAGCAAATGCTTTGTTATTTGCCAAAATACCACAGTATACATTTTAACTGTATTGTGTAATGTTACCCTTATGGTTTTTGAGGATATTTATAATACATTTAAGCGATTTTTGCGGTTATGATTTAATTGCTGGACATTAGAAAGACAACTGAATTTTATAAACATGCCAGAAGATATAGTATCAAGAAATTAAACTGTATAAACTGAAAGTTACATAAATGTAAAGAGAAAGATATTTTATACCGTTTTAAAACATTTAAAATTAGAATAAAAATCATAACTTTATTTAATTGTAACATAAGCTTCATTTCTTAAAAGATCACTAGATAGGCATTGCATATTTTACAATTTAATTATTTTGAAATTGATTAAGAGTCCAAACAATGATGAAATATCTGAAATAATCGAAAGTTCTGTAAAAGAGATTGAGATGAAACTTCAATATTATTGTTTCTTAATTTTTTGTAATTCATGTCTTTTTATGGAGCGCAATGTTGATTTGTGACATTAATCTGTCACTTGAATATTCCTTATCGTGCCATACCGAAAAGTGTCTTTAATTTGTTTGCATTTCACAGAAGCGTGCTCTCAGCTATGACCGAATTTCCAAGCGTATTAGCAAAGAATTTACTGAGTTTGCTATACTTATTCCATTTCTTTATGTACAATGTCATGCGTTTCCAGTCTGAATGCTGATAATTATTTAATTTCCCTTTATGAGCATTGCAACAAAATTATTAAGGTCGATCCTGGTGTAGTGTAAGGCGGTGTAGTGGTTACCATACTTGCCACCTAAACCCAAGATTGCGGGTTCGATCCCGGCCAGAAACGATGCATTTTTCGGGCATAAAATCCTAAGTATGGCTTCCTTCGGAACTGAAGTAAAGTCGTGGGTCCCGTGTCGTGCATTTACGGCACGATAAAGAACCTCAAGCCTGAAAGAAGAGGCCTCTCAGCAAACTTTGTCGGCCGTTTCACGCCCTGATTTGATTGGGACGCTGATGATCTGAGATGTTCAAGAGTGTCGGTAAATAAAACAAATAAAAATATTCATGGATATTACGTATATTTTCATGAGATACTATTCTGGTATTTTCATGTATAATTTTTGTAATCTCCATGTGATAAATGTTAAACTATATGGAGAATGCATTTAGGCAGTTTCTGGTCAGCAAATGTTTAAACCTCGTAGTTCCAAATATTTTTGATGTACTATTTTCGTATTTAATTTTTAATACATAAACTTTTTAGGTAAACGACTAAGTTCACCCGTAATTGAGATCTACCTTGCTATCTAAATTACTGCTGTAAGTATTTTTCTCAATTTTATACCAAATACCAAAGAGTTTTAAAAAAAGAGTATTTAAAACAATGACCACTAGACCATACGCGCCTCTGCTGCAGTCATGTCAAATGCCTTTCTTCAAACTGCAGGCAAACTTGATGGACCCGTCAGTCGTTGGAACGTCCATAAATCATTGGGTCAGTTCATAATGTCAACCTAACTGACTGCGCGCTCCCTGCTTATGCCTCTTAAGTTGTACTAAAATAAAGGACAAGCAAGGTAGATTGGGAGAAACTGGACCCCATAAAGTTTATAAACTGTTGAGCAAAATAAAACGCTAGATTAATGTATTTTAAAGTTGTACCGAAAAACAACAGTAATGTGTAGAATGATGTTCTGTAAACAGAGGTAACTCACATACATTATGATAGGGTTGCTATGTGACAGGTAGATCAACAATGAACAAATGAAGCCATGATTATCGTAAATCAACAATAAACAAATGAAGCCAAAATTATCGTATGATGTTCTGTAAACAGATGTGACTCATATACATTATGATGGGTTGCTATGTGACAGGTAGATCAACAATGAAATAATGAAGCCATGATTATCGTAAATCAACAATAAACAAATGAAGTCAAAATTATCGTATGATGTTCTGTAAACAGATGTAACTCACATTACATAATGCTAGCGTTGCATAGTAAAAGAATAAACGTTGGTAATTTGTATTTATACTGCTCTGAATGAACATGGTTTGGTCTGTTGACCACCAGGAGCTCATTTCACAAAAGTTAAAATCACTAATGTACAAAATTACAAGAAATATTTCCTGTAGCTATAATATTTAATGTATCACTTATATCCAGAAATATTTTTTTAATTGCAATGGTGATTTTTTTTTTTTTTTTAAGTTAAGGAGGCATTGTATCGCTAGAGGTTGTTTTGAAAGCATAGAATTATCAAATAAATTGTGGTTATTGTTTCTCATTCTCTTTATCAGTGACAAGCTATAAATTAATACGATAGTGGCTTACATTATTTAACAGGAATTAAAGTTTTTCATGGTTCATTCAAAATTGCTCATTAAACTGTACTAATTTTTTTATTAATTCTATTCCAAAATGTTCTGCGTCCTCTATTTTAGCTAACTTGTGCAATTTCTTCCTCGTCAGATATAGAAGACATGTTTCTAAATATCCTATAGTTATGAAAACATACTTCAGTCGATTTTTAGAGTATAAATAATGTAACCTCCTATTCAACGTGTTAAGAATAGGGTAGGGATACGAAACAAAATTACAAGCATATGACAAGTAAACTAGTACAACCACTGTTATTTTTGTTCCACTTACAAATGTAAAGGAATCATATAAATCTGTAATTTTTTCTGTAAAGTATAAACTTTACTTTTGTGAAATAGGCCACAGGTTGTGCTTTGTGAAAATGATGACCACAGCAGCGGAGGATTTGGTACTGGAATTACATCTGACTAAGCCCACAATCACAATTCAACATCATAACAGAATACGAGAAAGGATACACTGGTAAATAAATAACAGCCCATCGAAAAGTCGCTCCGCAGCCGTTATATATCCGAAATTTTACTAGAAAAGTGAATTCGGGTGATAGCACTGGCCGCGGGCCGAGTGTATATTATTGTGTTTACTTAACCACCAATACAAGCACACACCCCAGAGTCCAAATAGTACCAACGGTGGGCGTATTACTGCTAAAAACCGTTTTCGAAGGAAGGAAGGGAGAAAGGTAGGAACGAAGGAGCGAAGGATGGAATGAAGGAACGTCAGAAATATAGGGGTGCCAACTTTTTTTTTTTTTTTGTGCGGTGGAGATCACCCAAATGCGGAGGAACTTCTCAAAGACCCGTTATATCTGTGCGTGGTATTGCAATTTAAAGGTTTTGCAAGTAGAAATCTATGTGCGCCAGACTATATCTGAGGTTGACGATAAGCAACAATGCTACTAAACTAGCTGTAATTGAACATCTTTGAAATAAATAGAAAATTTTGTCACAATTATTGTGTCCATTGATTGTTTTGTCGAGATAGTTTTATCAATGCGTTTACAGTTAAACTTCGGACCTGTTTTTGGTTATCCCCTAAATGAAATCGTCGTGAACCTTCTCCAGGCCAATGAGTACACAGTTTCGGGAATATTACATTACTGCCATGAACTTATTTAACAGAGTTCACCACCGCTATGACCATACACGCCTCTCTACTGCAGTCATGTCAAATGCCTTTCTTCAAACTGCAGGCAAACTTGATGGACCCGTCAGTCGATGGAACGTCCATAAATCATTGGGTCAGTTCACAATGTCAACCTAACTGACTGCGCGCTCCCTGCTTATGCATCTAAGCTGTACTAAAATAAAGGACATGCAAGATAGTTCGGGAGAAACCGTACTCCATAAAGTTGATAAACTGTTAGGCCAAATAAAACGCAATACAGGAATGCAATTATACACATATATGTGTTCACAAAGGCAGATCTGTGAGATCTCGCACAGCAACAAGCCCCGCATTCAAGGCACTGGATAGGACGAAGAGGTCCGTATGAGTTTCCACCGCGTTCTCCGGATCTAACTCCGTTGGACTTCCACCTATGGGGAACTCTTAAGAATGTTGTATACCGTAGAAAACCAGCTACACTGGCAGCAATTCGGGAAGAAACTGAAACGACAAGTACTGCAATCGCTGAGGACACTTTCGCAAACGTTGCTCAATCAGTAGTTCAACGTACTCAGAAGTGTATCGACGCTGATGTTGGGCATTTTGAGCAACTGTTTTAAATGTAAAAGTCTAAGATGATTAGTGCTCATCATTTTCTGTTTGTGTGAATTCAGTTTTGTTATGTTAACACAGTTTTTTCTTTGCTTGACGTGTGTATACATTTTTGGCCCACTCTGTTGTTAGTAATAAATTCAAATTCTAAAAAATGCAGAAACTGTGCATATTTTATGTCATTTATAAGTGAACAATAACTATATTTTTGTGAAATGTGAACATTTGTACGAGAAAGCAAAATATTCGAAAGATAGCACCAACTTCAAGGATTTTTAATAGTGTTTAATGTCCGTTTTAACCATGAGGCGTCACTGGCAGTGGACACTGATAGTACATGAAATGAAATGATAAATTGGAAAGGATTTTCTTTTAGAAATAAGCATTCCAAACCTAAGCTTAGGATATCTACCCGGCAGGACTGAGGAAAAGCTAGAAAAACTTCAGTCACGATTCCGTGCCTTAAGGACCTTGACTACCTGTATCAGAACTTCAATATAGTCACATTTGACTGTTATATCTCCAAGAAAACTATTCTCTCCATATTTTCTCTGGTCGGGTTCTATTCTTTTTTCCCTTAGCTCTGTAGTTAAAAAAATTTGTTCGGGTATCGGGTGCTTTGCTATTTCGTGTACCAAATTATGCAGGTTCTCATTCCGCAAGCAGCCGAAAATTGATTTTGTCGCGGGAAGTTAATTACGTAACGACCTCACTACCGCCAACGAACAGAAACTTATAACGCACATTTTTATTTCTTTTTTATTAGTAGTAATAAGTAATTATTTTGTACTCACAATCATAGTAGAAGTTTCAAGTGCCTGTCCACCGCTGTGAGACGTGTCTAAATCCTTTGGAAAAATTTTGGGACAATCGCCTCAATACATTCCTCTGAAATATTGTAAATAGCCTCCCGGATGTGTTGTTTCATCGCCTCCATAGATTTTATTTCAGGAACAGTAGTAATTTTATAGGAATGAACATGCAACAACCGAGTGGCTTTGTATGCCCTGCCGACAGATACACTAATTTGCTGGACTAATTGACCAAATATTTTCGAGAAGTTTCTAATCAATACCCTACTTATTTCTGATTCTTATCAATGAAAGCTCCTTGTTCGCCAATCTCACAATTGCACTTCCCATTAGATATCTTACTCCAGAAATGTTAGTAGGAAATTCTCTTCTACATGCTTGTATCGTTCCTTTTCACATAACAATCATATTATTTGTTACAGCACATATCTCACTCTCGATATACTCAATAATACACATTATAAATTGTGTAACTTGAGCTACCTACAGAAATTCTACTAAAACAATTGGCGCGATAACACGACTGAGCAAGTTCAATTGCCTGTATCAGCTGAATTTTAGCTCCAGTCTTACCGGAAATCGCGCATTCATTGAAGGTCACCGATATGCATTATTGTATACAAACTCCGATTGCATTGCGCAATGAGGGTAAGGGGTACTTTTAATTTTTGTTTAATATATTCGTTTCTCGAACAGCGAACTCTCCTATGTCTTAAAATCCATATTTGCTGTCTTAACACGTTGTTGTGTTAGGGCCCAACACTCTGTATCATAGAGGAATTTGGGAAACACCATCATTTTATAAAATGTGAAAATAGAACCAGCTTTGGGGTTTCCAAATAATTTCTTTTAACTGTATCGAATACGCACTGAAAATTCTGAATTTAGAGCTGTGTAAACTTGAAGGTAGTTAAAATCTATAAGCTATTCTATAGGGAGATCTGCTATTAAAATTTTTTGCTCTTGTTGGGTAGTTTTCTGTAAACGCTTGTATTTCAGTCCTTTTTATATAACTCTAATCGTTATACTTTTTATTATTAAATATAATTAACAGATAATCTTCTATATGTGTCATTATAACATTAACTTCTGCATGGTTATCGTTGGTAATTGTTTATTATGTTATATTTTAAAAGCAGGTTTTAATTTCTTTATATGTTAAATAAAACAGTATAAAATTAACAAAACGGGTTTGATGGCTACCCTAGACCAACTCTTTGGTTAACTAACCTTTTCTTTCGGGCTGTAGTGGTCTGCTGGAGAGGGGAATTCCAGACGTTTCGTTCGCAACAACGGCGGACATCTTCGCAGTATCAGAGGTATCGCAGTGATACCTTCTCCGAGGAGACTTCGCCCACGCCACCGAAGATGTCTGCCGTAGTTGCGGTCGAAACATCTGGAAGTCTTTTCTCCAGCAGACCGCAGCAAAACAGCCCGGGTGAAAAGTGTAGTTACATCTATGACTCCAGCCGTGAAAGCCTACGTTCTCTCTTTGGTTAACAATTACCTTTTCTCTTCTTTATCCTGAACTTTATGAATGCATAGTATTTAACGTCCATTTTTACTACTGAGGCACCATAGGCAATGCCACTGATGATACATGAAACAAAATATATTAGGAAAAGATCTTTTAAGGAAGGAAACGTTCCAGGCCTAAGTTTAGGGTACCTCCCAGGCATTTGCCAGTTATGAGGACTGAGGAAATCCTGGAAAAAACCTCAGTCAGGGAGAGTGGTCTTGGTAGGATTCGAACCCCAGACCTCCCGCTCACGATTCCGCGCCTTAACGATCTCGGCTACTCGTGACGATACACCCCACTTTCTGTTAGAGTACTTGTTTCCGTACATAAATTTTTAGAGCACGTAATATATTTTCCACAATTTATCTCTGTGAGTGTTGTCAGATTCGTGAGTATAGCCTTTATTATGTTATAAATGTGAATGTGTTAGATTCTTATGTCTTTCATACAGCTGAGTGATACGAAAGATGCAGATTTTGAAGGAAACCCCTTTTCTAAAATCATGTTATTCGTTTTTCTGATATGGAATTGAATGTTTTTAATATATCATTATAAAGTTTATATTCTGAATTAAATAATCTAGTTCTTCTGTAGTTTGCACAGTTCTGCATTACCATAGGTATGTACAATTAGAACATCTGACATTCTTCTGATGTACACCCCGTTAAACTGTAGACGTGCCCAGAACTCTAAATAATTATTTCTCATTTATGTACCTAGATGTTAGACTTGACACTAGTCAAACAACATGTATCATTCTTCATGTTAATGAAGATATTGATTATGTGTGTGATATCTTTAGAAAAATGTCTATAAGCGCTGGTTTTTCCCAAATGTTTCTGGGCATGGTTGGTGGGCGAGGTATTCATAGGCAACAAAACAACGAAATGTTCAAAAGATAGAAAAATTCATAGGTGGAAGCAGCAATCTTATAGAAAAATTTTCAGTTTTGTTTTGTTTTGTTTTTTTTGTTTTTTTGTTTTTTTGTTTTTTTGTTTTTTTTTTTTTGAAGTTAGCGGTAATTCTTGCTATAGTGAGAGCAACTTTATGTTGCTGAAGGTAATATAATATTGTATAAATGCTGCTGTGCAAAAGTAAAGTTGAAAGGACACGATTCCTACATATCAACAATAACTATTCTTAAGTTGTAGTAATATATTCTTTAGTTTTCAAAACCTTAATTTTTATATGCCACTCTTGTATATTTTATATCACTTTTGACCGTCAAAAATATTTAAAATACATCATGTTTTATTTGTTGGTTCAGCGGATGCCATTGTCCATTGGTTAATACAAATGTTTCGCCTGATTGTTGATCCATTTTTAACAATTTATACAAAATCATTGACATTTTTTAAGAAAAAGAAGAACTAAACAGAAAAATGGAGACGTTGAATATGTCGATCTGTGACATTATTTAGGAAACGTTTAAAACGTTTTTGAAAGCTAAAGTTTTTGATTTCTGAACTGATCTATGCAGTAAACAAAATTTATGTGAATATTTCACTCAATATTAAACCTATTCTAATTTTTTACAGTTACGTATAAATAGATAATGACGAAATACGAAGATAAGTCCATAAGTTTCAGGCCTAACCCTTTTCTAGGTATGATAAAGACAAAAATTGTATTTCACTTTTCAATATAGTTACCCTTTATTGCACTTCCCCCCCCCCAAAATAGTTAGGAGTTGTGTCTGAAAAATGGACATAAACAGCATCTATCACTTCTTCATTATCCTTAATTTTCCTTCCTCGAAGGTTCTTCTTCTTCTTCTTCTTCTTCTTCTTCATCTTCAGTTTTGAGCAGAGGAAGTAGTCACTGAGAGCTAGATCTGGGCTGTAGGGTAGATGATCGATCTCCTTGAAGCCACATTCTTCACAGCTTCCTTTGCAACAAGAGTTGTGTGCACAGGCGCATTGCCATGAAAAAGGCGCACACCGCCACTCAGCTTTCCTCGCTTTTTCTCTTTGATGAATGCACTTAGTCTGTGCAGTAGACCAGCACAGTACTCTCCATTTACTGTGGTGTTTCTTTCCTTGAAGTCAATGAAGAGTAATCCTTCACAGTCCCAAAAGATCGTTGCCATGATCTTCTTGGTTGACTGAGTGACCTTGGCCTTTAGAGGCGGTGATTCGCCAGGTTTACGCCACTACATTGATTCTCTTTTGGACAAGGGATCATAGTAGAGGATCATAGTTTCATCTCCTGTAACAATAATTTGCAGAACTTCTCTCTCGTTGCCACGGCAGAGCTCCAAAATGTCTGACAACAAATGACTCGTTGCCGCTTTTGGACTGAGGAAAGAAGTCTAGGCACCCATCTTGTACTATCCATGTTCATGTTTAAATGTTTATAAACAACTCGAAGGACTGTTGTTTTAGAAAGGCCCAACCTTCTGTAGCTTTGAGCCACCGGTCAAAGAGCGATGTTTTCAGGAGTGAGCACCACGAAGGGCCGACCTGCACGCTCTTCGTCTTCAATGCTTTCTCGACCTATTTGAAAAACGTAGGCCCATTTTTTACGGTAGAATATAAGGGGGGTGCTTCCCATATACACGTTCAATCGCTGTATAATTTCATTTGGAGTAAGTCCTTCTTTTGTGAAGAACTTAATAAAATCTCGATACTCCAATTTGAACATGTCACAATCTTCTACACATAGTCTTCTTTATACAACTATATCTGAACAACTGAACACAGCTGAGCGGAAGCTACAGTTGAAAGTATTTACTTAACAGATAAGGTATGACATGAGATAAGGATTTTGTGAAGGCGATAACCCTTATCGGCGAGCCGGAAACTTATGTACCGACCCTCTTATTTGCACGTTTTTACTGTCATATATTTGAATAACTTAAAAGAAATGCACAGGGATTACACGAATATCTCCAAGACTAGTCATTCCAATATAATTATTGCATGTTTAAGCTGATCGTTTAGTGGAACGACTTATGTTATTTATAAATTAATGTAAAATCGTTTTATATTGAATTCTTTTAGTTAAGGCGGAAGATTTCTCTATTTGTTTATTTACATTTTTAAAGGTTTGGTGTTATGCTATTCAAATTAGGAATACGTTTGCTTAATATGCTAAATATGCTAAGCACACACGACTGTTATTTGCGACACTGATCACTAGATCTCGAAAGTTCAGGCATTTATTTTATTTAAAATAGGCAGGCAATAAGTCACTTAAAATACTTAAAGCAGGCAGCAATATAATTAAAATGCGTATTTATTAAAAGTGAAAACAGAGAGTAATATCACTATTACTAATAAAAAAAGGAATTTAAGATACTTAATAATTTCCTTATCACACAATTAATGTACTTAAAATTCTTTTTTTACAAGAACAAGATGTTTTTCAAGGTATCCACTGTCATAGTCAGTTCTTGTCAGAGAGAACATTTTTCATCATGGAAAAAGAACTTCCACTGAAGTGATTGGAGCATATTTAAAACAATCTATTTCGGAAGGACTAGTAATAAGTTATAACGGAATATTCACATTTTTTTCATAAAATCGCGGAAAAGTTGATCAAGACAAAAATAAAGTAGTTTTAAATAGTCCTGGCGAATGAGCCAAAAATGCGCCCTGGTTTATGGTAGAGTTCATTTTCTGTTTATGCCTTTACAGGGGAATCGTCTCTGTTACTTCCGTACTGAATACATTGTAGGGACGGTTTATTATACGGCTGTACCGCTCTCATCTTTCTCGTTTGCAATTACTTGTTAATTTATGCAGCTGAGAAGTTACCCTCACCACAAAGTTCTTGTCTCGCACAGATCGATACAAGGTCACAGGGCAGGACAACTCAAAACTACAGTACTTCCCTCATTTCTCTATTTCCTGGTATTAGTTTGCTCGAGGTAGCTATGCGTTCCTGCCACTAATGTAGGTTCTGCTATTTAAAGAGTTTAAGTGAATGGATTGAGGGAAAAGTTTTTGACTACTTGAAAAGGAAAAGCTCAATGGAATTTTTGTTAAGTGAAATATGCCATTTAATGTTTATAACCTTTTGACTTGGGTATATTGAAACTCCTTATGCACTTTTTAAGACGCCCAAATAATCTCAAAAATTTGTAATTATCCAAAATAGGCAAAAAAAATTTTTTTTAAACCTAAAATAGGCAACAGAAACCAAAATAAAAAAAAACGTAAGGGCAAAGTAAAAAATTGGCTATACAGACCGCAAATGTACGAAAAGATGATCATTTCTATCTCTTTCTTAAATATATCAATCCAGATAGAAAACATATTTTGTCTATTTAAAATCATGTCACACAAAGATAGTAAAGTACCCACTTAATTTTATATTTTCTTACTTTTTTTTTTCTTTCTTTCTTTTCTTTTTCTTTTCTTTTTTTTTTTTTGAAGTGTTTAACGCCCATTTTTACTACTGAGGCACCACAGGCGGTCGGTGGACACTGATGATACATGGAACGAAATGATATATTGGGTAAGAATTTTTTAAGGAAGGAAACGTTCCAGGTCTAATTTTAGGATACCTCCCCGGCATTTGCCAGTTATGAGGACTGAGGAAAACCTGGAAATAACCTCAGTCAAGGAGGACGGCCTAACTGGATTCGAACCCCAGACCTCCCGCTCACGAGTCCGTGCCTTAACGACCTCGGTCATCAGTGGCGGTATTTTTTACTCGAATACACAAGGCTTAATAACTTAACTTCTATATATCAAAGCATTATCATGATTTAGTTACCATTAGCTATGTGATATTTAGAGATATCGTATTGTTGTACTCGTTTTGCTGATGCATTAGTCAAATACATATATGTGACAGGACAGGTGTTTTCAGGGATCTGCCCAATGGCTGTCCTGAAATCGGCGTACTAATTAAATAATAGATACACATACATCTCCTTACATTCAAAATAGGCAACAGAATACGGTATTAATATCCGGATTCTTATGAAAAACAAGGAAAAAATTTAGAACAAAATGGAACCACGGCAAACTCTAATGGCACTATGAAAACTAACCTTCCATTTGCTAGGGAAAAAAACTCGCTATAATAAAAAAAAAAAAAAATGTTTTCCATTGCCATCTGTGGTGCAGAATGTGAATGGCTAAGCACTGGAGGGGTTACTAACCACTATACTTTTTATTTTTTCATTGTTGTAATTAAGTCAAAAATTTGGGAAGTTATTTTTAGGTTTATAGTCAAAATGAATATCGGACAATGTGTTTGAGTTTCTGCGATGTGGGACTACGGTCCCTGGTTTGAGAACCGCTTCCCTGCACTAGTCCAAACTTCCCCTCATTAAGCTCGCAGTCAGAAGCTCTCTCCACAACTTCTATAATACAGAACAGGCAGTCGCAACTCTCTATCTCTTTCTTGTCCCATTTCCCTCTATGTTTCTTCCTTGTTTGTCACGCATACATTTTCAACTGTTTTAGCGCAACCAGAATGACCATTGTTTCTACTGTATACTTAATTGAAAGTGAAGGCCCGTTTTTAATTATTTCCTTATGCTCCTCCAGAAAGAAAGAAAAGAATGAACATCGTGCCATAAAAGGACTTGGCGCATTCCATTTCTTTCTGAGTATTATTGCACCATCAGCTTCCATTGTTAGATACATGGGTAACTATGGATCTGGTTGGATTACAGCAATTTAGTAGTTCTAAAGTCATAATTAGCCAGAAGGGGAACGATTTTCAAATTAAACAGCCTTATATATTGAGTGTGTCTATCGAATGTGTTTTTGATGCGTTCAAATTTCTTTTATCGAATTATGAAACACACGTCGTTTACTTTAATCACTACCAGTACATTCTGTCCATTGCTATGGGCGGAAGAATTCCTTTTATTGTGTTCTGTCGATCCTGGTGGTGTAGCGGTAACCATACTTGCCTTCTAAACCCAAGATCGCGGGTTCAAACCCGGCCAGATCAATGGATTTTTTCGGGCGTAAAAATTCTAAGTATGGCTTCCTTCGGAAGGGAAGTAAAGCCGTGTCGTACATTTACGGCACGAAAAAGAACCTCAAGCCTGAAAGAAGAGGCCTCTGAGCAAAATTTGTCGGCCGTTTCACGCCCTGAATAAGATGGGACGCCGATGACCTGAGATGTTAAAGAGCGTCCGTAAATAAATCAAATAAAAAAAAAAGTTTGTTGTTCTGCGAATTATCTCACATTTGTATGATCGCATAAACCTTTTATTTGTACAAAAGGTTTACCTTTTATCAACCAATGCAATATCTAGATACAAGGCACTTATATTCCACTGCCTATGAAAACTTTATTGTGGCCCCCACATATACCGAGGGTGCCAAAAATGTTTACACACTTTCACAGTAGATATCTATTTAATATATTTCAAAGTTGGACCGAAAAACAACAGTAATGTGTAGTATGATGCTCTGTAAACAGATGTGACTCACATACATTATGATAGCGTTGCTACGTGACAGGTAAATCAACAATGAACAAACCGCCACGGGTGGGCGAGGTCGCTAAAGTACAGACCCGTGAGCGGGAGGTATGGTGTTGGAATCCTTCCAGGACCGTCCTCCCTGACTGGGGTTTTTTCCAGGTTTTCCTCAGTCTTCATAACTGGCCGGGAAGGTACTTAATTTTAAGCCTGGAACGATTCCTTCCTTAAAAAAATATCCTTTCACATTATTTCATTTCATGTATCATCAGTGTCCACCGCCTGTGGTGCCTCAGTAGTTATAACGGGCGTTAAACACTACTCAAAAAAAAAAAATGAACAAATGAAGCCAAGATTATCGTATGATGTTGTGTAAACAGATGTGACTCACATTACGTTATACTAGCGTTGCTACAACAAAATGGAAACAAGATTATCGTTTGAACAGCTGGAAGCAATTCTGAAGTGGTATTGAAAAACCAAGAATGTTGTTGAAATTCAAAGGCAATGGAGACGTGTGTACAGAACAGAACTTCCAACGCGAGTAACAATTGCACGCATTCGAGACAAATTTGAGACTCATGGTACCGTATGCGATGTTCACAAGGGCAGACCTGGGAGACCTAGCACAACAAGCCCCGCGCACTGGATCCAAGGCACTATCCTAGGCACTGGATAGGACGAAGAGGTCCGATTGAGTTTCCGCCGCGTTCTCCGGACCTAACTCCGTTGGACTTCTACCTATGGGGAACTCTTAAGGATGTTGTATACTGTAGAAAACCAGCTACACTGGCAGCACTTCGGGAAGAAATTGAAACGACAAGTACTGCAATCACTGAGGACACTTTCGCAAACGTTGTTCAATCAACAGTTAAACGTACTCAGAAGTGTATCGACGCCGATGAGGGACATTTTGAGCAACTGTTGTAACCAAAAATCTAATAATTGATACATCGTTGTTTTAACTTTTATGTTTTATACTTTAATTTGTCTGTATTAATGTGACTATGTTACGGGCATTTTAAAGATCTCTCTCAATAAATTATATAATGAAATGGTGAAATGTAGGTATTTGAAATGAATAAAATCCCAATACCCTAGACGATAAACTGCATATGTAAAAAAACTATTTGTGTGATGGGTGCCGAATTATTGACTATGGGAGAAAAATGTAATAGACAAATTTTGGAGATATTATATCACAATTCTTTGGGTTAGACTTGTGATCATAAACGAAACTTATATCCATCATTACGCACGCGAGTCCAAACGGCGGTTAAAATAGTGGATAACACCAAGTGAAAGTGTGAAAACCGTTTTGTCAGCTGGAGCGCTGATAGACACGGTTTATGTGTATGTGTTCGTGTAAGTGGTAAAAGGTAAAATAGGAGCCTATGATGCACTATTATTGAACAGTTTGAAATATGAATCAAATAAAAAACGGCCAAGAAACCGTTTTTCACTAGAACAACGGGCCGTCTCACACATTAACATCACAACAGTAAACAAGCATTGACTTCTCGTTCACCGTGTTTCTAGATCATAGGCCCTAGTGATTTCTTCCTGTTCCCAGTTTAAAAGGTTAGGTCGGTGATAAAATTTTTTCGTTGAATGTAAATTTCATTGACCCCTTCATTTAGTATTTGGCAAAGTTTGACACAACTATTGGAAATACGCTGAACCATGTACGCAAGAATTATTGGCTATGTTGGCTAACCTGTAAATTATTTCCCGCGTTACCAAAAAGTATCGACTCTAGCTAGCTTGTTATTAAAGTTTCAATCATCGTCTTTGAACTTTAAGGTAAGATCAGGGGTCAAACTTTGAAAATAAAATTCAATTTTTAAAATAATTATGAGGATTTTCTGCTTAATTTGGTATATCATTTATTGCAAAATGCCAATTGTAAGTGTTTTAATTACGCAATGTGTTTTATATGTCAAACTATTTTTAATACTCCGCACTATTAAATAAAAATGAAAATATCTCTGAAACCATTTGTTATAGAGGGCTGTGGTTTGATGCTTTTGTGTGTATACTGTTTCAAGTGTCAATAAAAGTAATAGCAGCTTGTGTGTTTAATTTTTTTAAGAAAGTGGGAAATCGTGTGTTTATTTTGAGCTTTACAAGCTATACATCCCAGTTTTCTCTCCTAAATAGATCTAAGTATCATGCCTAGGGCGACCAGGGTTTATAAACATTTAAAAACAAAGAAAATGTATATTCCAAAATCTATCCATAAGTCATGGTAGTAGTGATGATAAAATATTTCTAAATATAATAATTCAGAGAAAGATAAACCTAATTACTTACACTCACCCTAGAGTTTCTAAGAAAAAAACTGGTAATCATATGGAATATTTTGAAGGCAACAAAGGATATATTAATATAATGATTGACTTGAATGTTTGTATCCTGAAATATGTGCGGTGGTAATATTGCTTTGTATGAAGATGTAGATACAAGAAATTAATTATTATGTACAGTAACTTTTAATGATATTTTAGTCGCAAGTAAAAAATTCACATCTTGTGCACTAATCTACATTATTACATTAATTCCCGAACTCTAATTTCAAGTCATTGCACAAGAATTTTTGGTGCATGAATATCAATATAATTCTATTTTTGTAAGAACGAGTCTGTTACAAAAAATAGTAACTTTTATTTTATAAAGTAAATTCCCTAAACCAGAGACCAGAACTTTTAATGTAGTGAAAAATAAGCAATAAAAGTTTCAATGAGATATCTGAAATACTTTCTGAGAAAAAGATGCATAAAAATGAATAACTTGGCATTAGTGATATAGAACCTCTGATCTCACCTTAAAGTAAGAACTTTACTTTTCATTATTTTGATTATAATTGTGTAATAGTGTGTGATAAGCATATATTCTCTGGTTAAATGATGTGGTCAGATATGTTATGACAACATACTTGCTGTTGACTGCATTAGTTAAGTTCTTAAATAATTTTTTAATCGATGTATTGGCGGTCAAGAGTGTTCATGCTCAAACGTGCTGGTCTTAAGGACGTTCTGGGGCCTTATGAGATTATTGTTAACTTTTCATAATCCGACTGATTATCTTATATCGTGACAAGACTACCGATTATTAAGCTCTTTTATCCTCCAATGCCTCACCTGTTTCCGTAAATACCCGCTGAGGGGGGCCGCCCTTAAGTCGCAGCTATGTCAACCTAATAATAATGGTATTATGGTGCGGCAGGGTGGGGGTGTTAAACCTAGTGAGACGTAATCTAACCAGCCCGTAGTCACCATGACCGTCTTCGAAGGAATAAAACCCGGGACCTCAGGAGTAATAGCAATGAACGTTGACCATTATACCACGGGACTGGTTTAGTTGTTGAATTTAAAATGTGTAATTTTTGTCATTATACAGGGTGTCCACTTAAAAATTCTGTCTCTGACTAGTGAACGGGAGATCTGGGGTTCGAATCCCGCCAGAACCGTCATCCCTGTGTAATGAGAAGTCGGCTTTGTAACTAAATCGTGGTATTAAAAGGAGTGGTAACGTTGACAAAATATAATAAAAACATTATATTGTATAAGAGCACATTGTATATCCTAGTTAGTGAAACATACTGTATAAACCCAAACATAGACGTAGACGTAACAAATATTAAGAGTTACTTTCCTTGCCACACTGTACACCCCAGAGGTGACATTACCTGAAAGTGTCCTCAGAGAAACGCTTGCATAAACAAAAAGCAACCCTCTTTTCCACTAACTTAAAATATTATGTCTACTTGTGCATGTTATAGATAGACAGAATTGTTGTGCTGACGAAGTATTGTTTAGTTTTAAGCTTAACAAACCCAAACCACGAACCTTTTAGAACTTATGATGTCAGGACCTGGTGACTGTTGACCTCATGGTGATGGGAAGTGTTTAACAATAACTCTTATGTCTAGACTACGAGATCATTACCCCTCCTTGGGCGTTACAATTGTATAAAAGGTGCCTGAATTTATTCAGAGACTGGAGAGAAGCCTTAGTGCTTGGAGGATCCACGTCCAACTGTATAAGAAATCCTTTTAACAAATACTTCTACTTTTAACAGTGGTAAGTTATGCAGCATTTGTCTGGAAACACCTCGTCTTTCCTGGAGGAGTCGACCTAGCTCGATTCCCCGAAATGACGCCTATTATCCCAATATAACATCCCTTCTCGTCTTAGCCATAGAGACTGAATAGGGAAATTGTAGCACCGCATTAAACAGAAGAACATCGCCAAGTTGTAAGTCAGTCGACAGACATCACAGCTAGGACTTCGTGTAATAGCATCCTGGTGGCATCTCGGCAGGTGGTATTATACCTGACTGAGTTTTTTTTTCCCAGGTTTTCCTCAGTCCTCATAAATAGCAAATGCCGGGGAGATACCCTAAATTTAGGCCTAAAACTATTCCTTCCTTAAAAAAATCCTTTCCCAATATATAATTTCATTTCATGTATTACCAGTGTCCACCGCCTGTAGTAAAAACGGACATTTAACGCTATTAAAAAAAATCTGTGACTATAAACATAATATTGCTCTCTGTGTCATATTTACATGAAATTAATAACATTAGAAAGAGAAATTCAAAATATGTGCTCCATGTGTCACGCTGTAAACAGCAGGCGATATTCCCACACACGCTTAACAGGGATAGATTCAATGATATGAAATCGCTGCACTTTAGGTAATGGGGTACATAGACAATATCTGTTATATAACGGCTTAAAAAGAAACCATAAACGTTCAAACTAGGGACCTCGGTGTCATTTGCAGAAGACATTTTCTTGGTCTCTACCACACGTTCCTTCAAATTAATTTCTCACTAGCAATTTAAACTGAATTTAAATGTAATCATTCACACATTTTCGCACAATTTGCTTCAGTCTAACAATGCAACAAATGACAAGCAAAAGAGCGCAATCAGTACATTAAATGTTCTTTTTTTCTTGTTTGTTTATGGTGCCATCTATTGTTTTCGTAGGCAATTATACATTCCGCTGTATTTAAAGGATAAACTCTTTGACCCGTTCTTTTTAATGGTAACGATATAAGTTACGTAATATGCACGTTACGAAATGATAACAGTTTATAATCGTGCAGTATTTCTTTGCACAGATTGTAATTATCATTTAAAAACGTGTTTTATAATCCATTAACGACAATGACTTGGAAATATAATATGTATTGAAATTAACATTTATAAACAAAATGTTTCACTAAGTACAATTATTTTTACGTACTCTAGGGCGTTTCGCATGATCATACCCGCAAAGGAAAACCAAGAAAATTATTTAACATGCCACGTTATAATTCTAAAATACGTAAATTAATTTAAGATTTAACCGTTTTGTATTGTACATTTATCTTTTAATTGATATTGTGAATTCATTCTGTACTCTTTGCAGGAAGGTGATAGAGGTTGAGATACTGGAGTTGTTCCTGTTTTAGATGACCTCTTTTGTGTATAGGCTTATAGTAGGTTTTACGCCTAAAGTTAGTCCATACATAGGTAAATTCGCACTTATAACCACAAATGTATCCCAGTTTCCTCACAGAGTTGCTTAAAAGACATTGCATCATCAACAAGAGTGATGATTGAAATTGCAGCGACTGGAAGCCACCAGTGCTGTCAACCTCACATTGTCCTGATAGAGGAACATGATTCTGTAGTCTTCCTCAACGATGTTTCCTTAATGACGTCTCTTAATTCTGAAGCAGAGAAGATTGGCGATATCTCTTAAATATCAAAATTTATATCCAGGGCCTTACAAAGCATGGAGTCATTATGCAGTTTTATTCTACAACATCTAAATTCCACTTACCATGATTTTACGTACTCTAACATCAGCAGTGTCATAACATCCCGAATTAAAGGAGCAATTGTAGACTCTCGGAAGACAGCGGCAATTGTAAAAGATGGGAAATACTTGCTTCAAACCATCCCCAATAACCTGCCCCGGAGCTGGCAGTAGCCACCTTTAGGATGGCTACAGGACACGATTACTTGCAAAAACATCTGCATAGAATCGGTGTAGTCGATAGCCTAATCTGTCCCCTCTGCCTGCTAGAGGAAGGCACTGCCGACCACCTGCCCCTCTGCACTGCCCTGCAGACAACTATTGTTGAAGACACAGTGGAAGGAAGGTCACGGCTGTACTGGGAGGCAAGGAGTCGAATGGCAGACCAGCCAAGGACGGGCGTTGGCTGAAAAATAACTTACTATGATTTTCTGCTCAATCATGTTCTGTTTATATTATGCATTTTCATAAATACACTCAAATTTTCGTAATTATAAACTCAGAGCACATTATTAAGTGAGTTTATATCATTCCAAATGACCATATCAATTTACCGAGACTCTTTGTATCGAAAGAAAAGAGCTTTAGATTAAAATCTTGTCCGCTAACGCGGTGTTTTACGGATACTAGGGGTATCGCAGTCGGCAGCGCTCCATTTCACTCTTTTACCCCTTGTCAAGCGTAATCCGTGTTTCCATTTTTTACCCCATTTCCTCCCTCTCGCATAGATCGTTCTCTTTAAACGTGGTTATTGTCCAATGGTTGAAGCACGTGGCCTAAATAAGTATTGGTCTGTTCTAAACTTTGATGTTTCCTTTGGCTTTCAAGCTGGTTTAGCAGAGATTATGCTAGTTGATCGTTGTACTGCAAGGAGAAAGGTTATTTTGGCTCCTTCTTTGTTTAGTGTTCCTTGGTTTGTGTTGCTTCTAATACGTTACATATAACGGTTAATTTTAGGGAATGGTCAACTTCACACAGTTGTCCCAATGACCCACGATTATTTTATTATTATTTTATTTAGGATTATTTTTGCTAATTTGGGAATTCTTTGGCATACTGGGGAATTAAAACAAGTCCTTTGAAAACTTTCGAAACCAGGGATTCTTAATATTTAATATTTATGGTTGTTAATTGTACTTAATTTCAAGAATGACCTGTATTTGTTTGTATGTGTTAAACCATTGCATTTCAATAATCAAGTATTTCAAATGGTAAATGTTATTATGTCAATGACCTTTTACTTTTTTCAATGTTGGGAAGGTAAATATTCTGCAGTTTATAAACTTTTCATTACAAATTTTGGATTTATTATATCAGAATGTTTCCTAACATATTCTATTTATTAATGCTGCATGCCATTTATATCTGTGGGTTTCCGATTTATGAATAAGGTATGCATTCGCTAAGATGTTAACCCTAACTCTTGTGTGAAAACATTTTTTAATACGAATTATTTCGTCGTATGAGTGTGAAATTTATTCAGGAATTTCTTGGTTAATTATATTCTTTCTGAGCTTCAATTTACAATTTTGTGAACATATTTGAATATACTATTTCAATAAACACCAGCAAAAACATGCAGTTGTGGCTGAGGAAAAAAATCTACGCATGTAATTTGCGCAATCTTGAGTGTTTTTCATAAAATTTCCTCCGAAAATTAGCACAAGGGGGAGGGGTTCAAATGTAAAGGAAAACATTAAGTAGTAATGGCATGGCCAAACTTAATCGTATCAATCAAAATGTTTTGCGGAGGGAATACTGCAACTATAATGTTTCTATGATAATTTTGTGTATAAGTTTCAGTAAACGAAATAGGGGCGAGGTGGGACATTAAATACCTTGGGAGCGAGACTAAAGCCAATACATGCGTCACGCAGAAGTTTCGAAAAAGAGAAGTGTAAAAGTACAAAATGTTTGTTTCTCAGTTAGAAGTTCTGGGTTCGCTTTTCAGTTGGAGCAGTATAATAAATGAGATTATACTTTCTCGAAGTTTTCAGTGTTGTGAAATAAACACGAATAGCCAGAAACATTTGTTCATTATCAATTAATTATTAAAATAAGAATGTGGAAACAATTGCCGATGTTAAAACCTTAAAAAGGAAGTTAAATCCAACAAAAGTTTTAATCTATATCTTTCTTCGTCTTCTACCTATATTTTTTTCCTGGAACACGGTTAATAAACATTTCGTCGAAATCGAAATCGCAATCGCGACTCATTTTTCCTAGAGTAACAACAGTTTACTGCGGAAATTTCCCCTTGCATGTTGGGTTAGCCTGCGGTGTCAGCACTTTGGCGAGGCGTTGAAGTGAGCACGGGTCAGGCGTGAAGAAGCGTTTCCGGCGGGAAGGTCAATCATCGGGAGAGATGAGAACGATACAAGTGTCATCGGCGCCGGAGCATGGAGGCGTCCACAGCACAAGAGATATGTGGGCGCGCACCGTGACGCAATTAGTGTGGGCGTGCGGCATAATGATGAAATAATATTTGTTCTTTGCTGCAATTAAGCGATAAACTTTAAGCAGTAAAAGTTTATAATGCATTAGCAAGGTGCAGAAAGTGGGCGCTTAGTGGATGTTTATATGCAGAAAGTGAAAGTAGAGAAACAAAAAGTTTATATGCTTTTGTAACTGAAACTAAATGGTTAACTGATTTTCTTCTTTCACGTTAAAGTCTTGCGTATATACAGGAACTATTCCAAGCGATGTTCATATGTTTAGTATATTTAAATGTTATATCTGTGGGTTGTAGTGATATGCAGTTTATTTCAGCATCTAAGTTGAAATGAATATTTCTTTAACTTGTTTATTAACGACGTTAAAGCAAACTATTCATTTTATTAAGAACAAGAAGAACATAATAATTTGTAAAAAATATATATATATATATATATATATATAATTTCGTCAATAACAGTTTGCTTGTCGTACATAGAGATAAATATCGGATAATTGAATTATCTGATGACCGATGCGGCGGCGGGGACTGCATTGGTCGTTAAGCCATCGTTCACTGCCACTCAGGCAACCCAAGATTCGGTGTCGGAAACACTATAGAAACAATTTAACTGATTCTTATGCCTTTAAGAAATTAAATTGATTTCTTGACGGAGGTTACCCTTTAACTAAAGTGTACAGATAGCATGATCTAATTGGATTTGCAACTGGATTACATGAATATTTCTTGCAATGATTTCCTGACAGCACAAGCGGATTCGGCTTTCGGACATGAGAATAATAAATAAACCCTCATTGTTGAATGGAATAATTAGGCTTAGTATTTGCCTTTTAGTATTCTTAGCAGACTTTTTTTAAAGGTCGGTCCACTAACCACACTTTCTTCCTAAACCCAAGATCGCAGGTTCAAACCCGGCCAGGATGGATGGATTTTTTCGGGCGTAAAAATCCAAAGTATGGCTTCCTTTGGATATTATATTATGCTATATTAACATGCTGTTAATATCTCTGGAATAATTTTATTGATCTTAAGGGAGATAATGTTGAAAAATGCATTTAATGTTCAAGTAAAAAAGTATATCTTAATTGTTAGATCGATAATTTATCAACCAGTCTTCGTATTACCTACGTGATCACCATTTATTTGGATCATTGTAACAGTTTCGGGGCAATCAGGGACTGAAGATCTATAATACTCACATCAGCGGTTAGATCCATTATTTTAAAATTATATTCAAAGATTCTACAACGTTGGCAGGTGTGTTGCAGTCGATTTGTATTTTCATTGCGATGCACAAGGAAAGGTCATGCCTCTCGTGACTAAATAGGACGATTGGGCACATAAAAGAACGTTTTTTTTTCTTTGTTTTTGCACCTTAAAATAGTAGAGCTTATATTAAAAAGAAAAGTTAAAGAGTTTGTCGACATCTTGCGTGCCACACAGTTGCATTGGTAAGGGCATGCGTTCGTGTCTAATAACTTGCACAATTGGACGTCACGTATACTCTGGACACCCACAGTGGCACCAATCGATTCAGGGCAAAACGATATGATAGAGGCTGAATGATGAAGTGCCGTTTTCAGCTGTTCTAATGAAGTTAAACAAGGTGCGTCGCTCTGTTAGAGCATGCGCGGTCTCCTCGCTGCGTGGACTCTCGCCGCCAGGTTCAAAGGTCACGAGAACGGTCCAATGGCCCTATCCCTCCCCTCGACTGCGAGCGAATATATCGGATTTATGCAAGATAACACAACACCGTACAGCATCTTTACCGCTAATACCCAAGTCTGACGAGCCTTTAGCGTTAAAATTAAATACATTTTGTATACAATGTATTTCATTGGAAATGAATAACTCTCTTACTTAAGTAATTAACAACATAATAATAGCTCTGAAGTTGAAATTTGTGCTACAATATCTTACAAAAAGATTTATATAAATGTTGGAACATGCCTTGTGTTCTGTCAAAGTCCCTAAACTTATCTAAGAACGGTATTAGTTTAGAATCGTATAAAATTCTAGGGGTAAAGAATACAGATAATGAACCAATCGTATTAATTTAATTTAATACAGTTAATATAGTCTTAAAATACCTGTATTTAATCAACGACTGCTATTAACACGTTTTATTCACTATTAAATATGGAAATATTAGCAATGTTATTAACAATAACAGCATTACTCATAAAATATAAAAATGTTTTAGTACATACCTCATAAAATATTAGGTAAAGAACATGAATGAATGAATGTATTTATTCAAATTAACATACATAATAATAACTTTACAACTTTCGCACTGCTCCGCCGGAGCGTACGTGCCTTTCATAATACACAAGTACATTATTTAAATAAATAAGTAAATACGTCATACCCCCATTGCTTAACGCAGTTATAATAATAATAATAATAATAATAATCTCACACATACATACAGATTATAGAACACTTTTCCCCCCTGTCAGTGGAATAAGTAAATACAATACAAACATACATATATATTAAATTCAGTTTAGTTCACCTAGCCCCTCCCCCCGGTTTCATCGTTTTCAGACCTGAGCTGTTTCACCTTCGATATGATTTGCCTACCTGCTCTTCATCCTTGCCTGCCAGCAGAGCCCCAGCATGCCCCTTGTCCTATGTTAGAATTTTTTTTGAATGATTTATTTATGGACGCTCTTTAACATCTCAGGTCATCAGCGTCCCATTCAACTCAGGGCGTGAAACGGCCGACAAATTTTGCTCAGAGGCCTCTCTTTCAGGCTTGAGGTTCTTTATCGTGCCGTAAATGTACGACACGGGACCCACGGCTTTACTTTCCTTCCTAAGGAAGCCATACTTAGGATTTTTACGCCCCAAAAAAATCCATCGGTCCTGGCCGGGTTCGAACCCGCTATCTTGGGTTTAGGAGGCAAGTATGGTAACCACTACACCACCAGGACCGACGTCCTCTGTTAGAGTCAGTAAAGGAAGGCGATAGAAATTTTTTTCTCAACACCTCAGTGCTGCTACAGTTCGCTAGGATGTGTGACCGTGATTCTTCCTCTCCACATAAACGGCAAATTCTCAGTGCATTTTTACCTGAAATTCTGGTCTGCCGCCATGTTCCAAGCCTAAATCACGCGAGTCCCTGTTTAAAGAGCCTGGTCCCTTTTCTGATGTACTGCTCCATCCTCCATCCAGATTTTAACCCCGTTTTCACTTCTAACGAGGTCTTCTCCCCACATTGAGCGATTGTAAACTGTCTGATACATCCTTCAGGCGATTCCTGACCTTCCTCCATGTAGTACTTCTGTTATCTTGGCCTACTGCCCAAATATTTCCCAACCCGATGATTTCTAACCCCTTTCTCACTTTGAAGGCCCATGTTTTATTGTCTTTCAATCTAAGTTGCTCCTTAAAGCAGATTGCTCTAATTAAAGATTGATCTCACAGAATAATTTTAGCCAATATTTCACTGCTCTAATTGTCTCACTGTAAGCTCCAAATTTCATTTTAAATCCGCAGTTCGCCGTAGCCCTCCCTATTCCCAAAATCCCTTTCAAAAAACGCGTTCTCACCTGATCCAAATTCTCCGTTTTCTCCCACCCCCAGAGATAGTATAACGAGGGATGAAAATAACTTGCAAGACATTTTCCAAATCAAAAATCTCATTGCCCTTCAGTGCCTGGGTCTAACGCCTATCCCCAGTCCTTACAGATCTAATTAATGACACAACTTTACTCCATTGTGACATAAGTTGTAAAACTTTTACCATCTTATGAAGAAAACATATCTAAAAATAGTTGTATTTATTAGTTATAAAATAATATGTGCCATTTTTGTATAGTTCAATGTTTAACTAGTTTTACAATAGTTTATTATATAGGTTTATTTATGAGAGAAAGTTTGATTCCGGTCTTTAAAATGAATGTAGTAGCATTATTATTGCAATCTTATTAATTTAACAAATATGTAAGAAAATAAGGCCCCAATACGCCAGTAATGTTAAGAAAGTATTGACACAAAATAAATTTCATTTTCAGTCCCATAAGTATCTCGAATTTCTTCACAGATTTTTTATCGGATATAATTTATTTAAGGTAGATGTCTAAGCAGGGTATTTTTGTTATCCATTTTTTTCCTTCTCTTTTTGTATCTTTCCACTGTAAACTTTGGCTTTTTGGAAGATTGATGCACTTCTTGTTTGCGATGACAGGTGAAATTATACTCGGGAAGTCCATTAATTAAAGGCATAAACCATATTGAACCAAAAATATTTTATTTATATGGCTTAAAAACTTTAAATTATATTTTATATTACATTAAAATAATATACTTCGTAATTTTAATTTAGTTAAGGAGAATATTTCATAGTTTTATTGTTGTGAAGTTATAATATATAATAATAAAGTACCTTGAAGATATATCGTTTTTTTTCATTTTAGAAGAAATTTTATATTCAGTTATTTAAACTTTCAAAGCAACACAATTTGCATTGATACTTCTTACCAGTTTTCCTTTCCGATCGTTTCTTTTTTCATATTAAAATAAAGTTCATGTTTAACTCTGTCTTTCTTAAGACGATTCCCTTTTCATATTTATGGATCAGGTTTTCTTGTCCTTATTGAATTTCTTCGTCAGATGACATGATTAACAGTTTACACGTTTACTGTAATAAACTAAGTAATTCAATATTGCTATAATATTCTTTTAAAACCAACAATAGAAATGAAACTATTTTAAAACTGTTACTAACATTCAACAGTAAAGTTATGATAAAGCATTATAATTAACTTAATTTTTAGTACTGAGCAAAAAGGATTTTATTCAAACGATGTAACATATTTTCGGATCCATGTAGTATATTGGGGATTTGACCTTTCTGCACAGTTTATGCACGACAAGTATATCATACATCCACAATAATCAATTTGTTTTTATAATTTCTAAATATGTACCCTTTTTGTTTCTTATTTTAACACTTACATAGAAATAGGATAGTGGAAATGCCTAGGAATAGACTACTGCGGAACACACGTTATAGAAGCGCCTTACATTGCGGCTGTCCCGCAACGCACAAGTATTTTTAGTACTTTGCTTACTTTGCATTGCAATAATGTATCTCGCTTGATTGAAGTGTCACAGTTTCAACTGCTCCGAAAACTCATAATATTTGTAATTCCTGATTAGCGTTTGTTAATGCTGTTTATTTAGCTTTGATGCTGTAATTAAAAAAACAGATAATAAATGAATAGCCCACATGGCACCAAACAAAATCACTGATTTAAAATTTTATATTTTTCTGACAGATGTGTTGAGATACTGAGTTTTCTAGAGTAACATCTAAAAATTGACAAGTACAATGCAAACACAGACATTCTTTAAACTGAATATTCTCAAGTGCTTTATGATGTTCTGGTTCCTTCAGTCGGTCCTGGTGGTGTAGTGGTAACCATACTTGCCTTCTAAACCCAAGATCGCGGGTTCGAACCCGGCCAGGACCGATGGATTTTTTCGGGCGTAAAAATCCTAAGTATGGCTTCCTTCGGAAGGGAAGTAAAGGCGTGGGTCCCGTGTCGTACATTTACGGCACGAAAAAGAACCTCAAATCTGAAAGATGAGACCTCTGAGCAAAATTTTTCGGCCGTTTCACGCCCTGAATTGAATGGTACGTGGATGACCTATGATGTTAAAGAGCGTTCGTAAATAAATCAAATCAATCAATCGTTCCTTCACATTTTATTTTATCTTCGTAATGTTTACTATATGCCCAAGGAATTTTTCAATATTTCTAGGTTTTAAATATTTGAATATATTGTTTTCTTACATTTAAAAGAATGATTGTAAATTCAACAATTCGCTAACTTTTGGTTCATTTTAGCAAACAACTGCAAATTATCTGTATTTTAATAACAAATGAGGTCAAATATTGCGAAATATTGTAATGCATACAAGTTATATTATTTTTTTTTCATTTTATTGGATTTTGATCATAGGAAAATGTGTTTTACTTTTGAAGATAAAAAGATTTGCATTGTTAATGACTGCTAGGATTTGCATTTATATATTTTCGAATGTCTTAACCATATGTGTCATCAGACATACATAAATTCAATGTCTGAAATAATGCAAACATTAACTCTAATCTATTTAGATATAAAACACTATAAATGAACATATTTTCTTTAGCCTTTGTTAGTAAATTTATGTGAAAAAACGGTAAATAATTATATCTGTCTGCTAGGAGATAAGATCTGTGCAACAAAGAGTTTGAATAGAGCAAAAATGTTTATAATATATCAGATATTTGAAGTAAACTTAATTATTAAAAATCTGAAATGTTGTTAGTCTGAGATGAAGATGATGTATTGTAAAATGATATCTGGCAGTGGTTACTGGTATATTTATAAACTATTGTTATCGGTAGATTATTTGCTTTTCACACCTAGAAAGTTTTCGAATGTCTTTTGCGCTTTTAGTTATTAAGTAGTTGTAGTATAATGATTTCCACGCAAAGATTCAAACAACTTCTCTAATGATAAAATGCTGTATGAATTATTTTAATAAAAATTTATGTTTTAAAATGGAATTTATTAGTAATCGAATATAAGGTACAGAGAGTTATTTTTGGCCTGCGTCCGCAGTGACTGACTCAGCGCGCACTGCGCTCAATTGAATGGTCGATTACCAAACGGGTGGACTGGAAGAAAGGAACATATCCCATGGCTCATTACACTTATTTTTTTAGGGTTATGTCATGAAAGGTTTACACAGAACAAATCGAGAATTTTACCACCCCAAATAAAGAATCAGATACAGTTGCAAAATACAGACGTTCTTGTAAGAGTGTGAACTGAACTTCGTGCTATTTATGGTGATCAAATTGAAACTTACTAATGTTATTCTGAATCTGCTTGAACTACTCAATTAATTAAAAGCAATTTTAATTCACATTTCAGTGTCATCTCATAAAATCCAGCAATAATTCTCGGATATCCTGCTTCCATCATATCTTCGTTCTTTTCTAAATAGACTAAATTTCTAAAAACGCTGTTTCAGCATTGTTTATTTTTATTCCAAAACATTGACATTTTCTCCTTTTATTGCAAAGGTACAAGATCCATACCACAAATCGAGAATATTTTTCAATTCTCTAACAGATATTAATAAAGTTAATAAACATAACGTAGACTTCTCATATTACAACGATTCTGTTATAACCTAAGAATGATGTACTTTCTGTGTCAATTAAAATTTGTAGGTATTTTGGGTTTATTATTGAATCAAGTGAATATTTAATTTACATTTGTATCTTCTATTTTGCCCCACTTATTACCATTATTGTTTATACTTGCTATAAGATTTCTCCTATGCAACAAGTTTGTTAAATTATTAACTCTATATTGATAGGAACACTACTACAATTATGTAATATAAGATACAATTACTAATGTATTGTTAATTAACATTCCTATAAAATAATTTCATTCAAAAATGAATTGAAAGTATGAAGCTTGAACTGGAGATTAACTATAATATAATAAGTTAATATTTTGTTAATATTGCAGCTGTTAATAAAATTACAATGATGTTTTACTTTGTCACAGCATATATTAACTCAGTGACATAATATTTAATTATTTTAGGTAAGTCAAAAGGTTTATTTTCTTCTTCTACATCGACTTCTAGCTTTGATGTTTATGAAGAATATAGACACGCTATGAAGACAGAAGATGTTTGTTCTGGAATAATAAAAGCTTGCCTAAGACAATGAAATATTAACAAGAACAAAAATATTATACATTTTATTGAAGTAACCAATGAATAGGAAACACTGCTGATATTTACTGAAATAAATAAATAAAATAACTTCTAAAGCATATATTAGTTAAAAACATCATTGTAAAAAGATTTATATAACATAAAACTAGTGAATACAATGAAAACGATTGCTGGCCTAGTTAGTTAATTTTTAATTTCAACAGAATAAAATGAACATTGGATAGGTTTCCGAAAGAAGCTCTAAAAATGAAGCATTGGGATGGCGAAATGCTGAGGGGCATAAGTAGATTCTATAGCCATATAATTGATTAGCTCTATGTAGGCCAACAGTTCCTCGGGCGATGGGGACATATGGCACCGAAAGGGAAGTATCGAGCAAGGCGGTTAAATACGGTCGTGGTTTGTTTCTCTGCGTGCAAAGTCGGGGCGCATGCGCGAAATTACAACAGCAGCTGGAGCATCTCAACCGAGATGTCGAGAAGTGTAACCATCTCCCCGCTGTAGCAGTTTTCACGCAGTGAAAAAATAAATTTAAAACGATTTTTGACGCGAAAGCCACATGCACGTAGTTAAATTATTATAATGGTAAAATAGTATACTAACAGCGAATTTTGTTCCTTTATCACTGTGCAACAATTTCATATAATTATTTTATCACCATACGATTAGAGAACACCTGAAAAGTCCCGATTTTTCGAATAGAATAAGAACTCTCTAAAAAGTTTAACAATAAAAACATATAATACATCTCTCTCAACAAAGTTCCAAATACTTAACACTTCAGCGGTGGGCAGAAGAGTCGAAAAATCATTTAAAATGCCATAAATACATCTACCTTATTAAGAACTGTTTCCGAATTATTATACATATTGTATTCCATTAATGTGGAAATGTCGCATTTTACAGTAAATAATAATTTTCCGTCTAATTGCAAGCCTTCAATGACGGGTCATTATAGTATACCATTGTAGGTCATGCAATGAAGGTGCCTTTTGCATGATGGCCATGAGATTTTCGCAGAGTATCCACAAAGTTTTGAATAATTTTTTTAAAAAATAGATAGGTTTTTCAGAATCAACTGGTTATCCTGCATGTTCTGCGGGCTTAATGGATTAAATATTTATTTGTGGGACTACTTTAAATTAATTATTTAATCTCAAAACTTAAAATTCTTTTCAATGCATATAAGAAGGTTGCCAATACAAACACGGCTATAATTCGAGAACAAAGTCATTTGGGAAAGAATATTTGAAATGTTTTAATTATTTTGTCTCCCTTATTCATCCCTTTAGCGGGTCAGTGTCTTTAGTATATTATTATCAATCTGTCCTGGGCACATGTACGCACAGTGTGTGTTTATTTCAAAACATTTTAATTTGAATTACTGCCTATTTAACAAACTTAAACTAATGTTGATTAAATTTTAGGTTCAGTTCTCTCACTCTAGTATAACTGTTATCACATCTTTTGTTATAATTTTTAGAATTTGGAACGCATTAATAGAACAACAGCTACCCAGCATTAAATATAATAGATATGTTTTTGTGATAAATTGTTTTAAAATGGTGTATATCCTGTAGGAAATAACATAATATAAGAAAATTATTCGGGGATTCCAAAATAATATATATTGCTGTAATATTAATAATTGTAATTTAAATCATAATGCATTTTACCCTATAACTAGATTACTTATTTTTATTCTGTTCAAAATCAAATATAAAGCAAATAATGGCTTGAAATATAAACCAAAGTTGATTATGTGTAAAGTTTTCATTCTAATCAGGCCTAGCTATCCTTAATTTGATATTTCAAACAGCCCCCTTACCTTTTGATACTTAAATTTTAAACCGGATTTAAATGTTATATATTTATTCATTGCTTGTCAACCCGGATTTTTGTTATTGGTTTTTGAATTTGGACAAAAATGAAAAAGCTACTTGCAGAGTGAAAAAAACATTTTTTGAATAAAATTAATATTATTTGTTTTAGAGTAATACAGCCTGTTTCAGGTGTACCAACATATCCGCTTACATTCTGTTCTTTCTTGCAGGGTATATACTAATTTGTCAGAATTAACCATTAAAATGAAACCAATACGTTAAACACTAAATCGTCTTTATACTTTTATTCTATCCAAATTCAAACATAAAAGTCCAGGTTTCTAGTTCAATGGTAAAAAAACAAGTAAATAAATTATGAACAATATGATAACTTATCTCCTTTAAAATTTAACCGTTATAAGATATGGGTGAATTTTCAACCGGGGGTGAGGATATAAAACGTACATTATAATCAAAATTTGGTTTTAAACGTTTCTCTTAAAATTGATATCTATTTGTTTAAACTAAATTTATATTAAATGAGATTGCATTCCGAATTGAAAGCCCTGTAGCTTTCTTCTTAAACTGCCTGATTTTCCATCAGTTTGTTCTTCTAATATGCATAATTATAATAAACAATAAAAATCGAAGAGTGTATAAGATTATATGGTAGAAAAGGCTGATAAATTTACCTACAAAATACTAATTTAATAAATAAACATTGCATAACTACATAAAATTACATTAAGGTATATTTCTATCTAATCTTAACATTTAGGGGTCGGTCCTGGTGGTGTAGTGGTGTAGCCATCTTAAGTATGGCTTCCATGGGTCCCGTGTCGTACAAAGAACCTGAAACCTTAAAGAATAGGCCTCTGAGCAAAATTTGTGGGCTGTTTCACGTCTTGATTTGAATGGGACGCTGATGACCTGAGATGTTAAAAAGCGTGCGTAAATAAATCAATAAAAAATAACATTTAGGATTTAGTCACACAGAAATAATTATGAAATTTAAAGTTTTACCTATTTCCGGATTCTTTCCATGTTACAGTGTACGAATAGCCCATATACTTAAATTCACGGGGACACAATTTGTGGAAATAATCAATATTGAAGTTTCATATGCTAGTTCTAAAAACTGATAACGGTACAAGGTTCATTGACATTACTGAAACGTCAATACGCAACCATACACTTTGTAGACAATGGTAGTGCATTTAATTGGACGATATCCAATAGAAATTCATAGCTTTAACCGAGAACCATATTTGTTTTGTTATTTAAATACATTTCATAAGGAAAAAAACACAATCGTGAGTTGATAAGTTAGGCAGAAAGTTCTTAGACACCATCGCTGATGGGCAACAACAGCGGGGAACATACAAACTAACTGGTATGAGGTATATTTCAATTTTTCACTAAAGAAGATAATATTTTTTAACAATTATCTTGAAAAGTGAAAAGCCAACAATATTTCCAACAGTTAACTGTTTGCTTGGACAAAGTTCACGTTTTCCAGTAATTCTACTTTGACCATTACATGTTGTTTATATTTGTTTTGAATAAACAATTTAATAAGTTAACTTGTTAACTGAACAGCACAAGGTAACAGTTGACATGCTGTATTCCCCTTTGCATTCTTTAAAATTATCGCGATTTTTAATATATTGCTTTTTATTATAGCCCTGAAATAAACGTCAGTTTGCTTGTACTGTATATAAAATACAAAATCTAAACTATGAAAATAGGGCCTATTTATTAGCTATCGTACAAGGTTATGCTTTTCTAAGTGCAAATACACATGATACCAAGTACTGACATAACAATAGCTTTGGAAATTCGAGTGATCAAAGATTCAGAATCTCGATGTTCAGAGCAGGTTTACCACGAAGCGCTGCAAGTGTTGACAAACAGACGTCATTATTCCAAATATAGGCAATTCTCCACGCATTTCCCACCACTCGCCCGCAGAAAACAAACGAAAAAGAACCAAACATGAATGGAAAACATTATTCCGAGCTAGGCGCCCTGGCAAAATAGAATTCATTCGATTATATTCGCAATTTTTATTGTGATGCTTTCTTCTGTACTATTAGGCATTAATTTAGATTTTCTGGGGTTCAGTACAAATCTATTTTGTAGCTGTGTTGAAATTTCTTGGGTAAATCCATTTAAATGATTAGCTAACGTGCAATATCACCTGCAAAGTAGTTTCTCCCCATCAATTATGATGCCCCTGTCCATTTTCATTATGGAAGACATTCTATAATAAACTTATGTAATAAACTTTTGAGGGTATTAGATAACCTCATCGTTTTCCTCGCTATAGTTTAAACTGTCCAGTGGAATTTTACCTCTCATGTTGGTAAATATTTTCTAAAGTATCCGTGCGTATTTTTCCTCCACTCTTTGGCTTTGATGGACTCTTAAGACTGGTAATATTCTATTGAGTCAAAAGATTTTGTAAAATGGACAAGTTCAAGAGTAATTTTGGATTTCTGTGTTTTTTATTATACTTGATATACCGTCTGTAGGTGATCTATTGTAAAAACATACTTTATTATCATTAATTTTCGGACTCCAAATTTACCAACTTTTGAGAAATGTTATATTCGTTAGGTTTGTATGACTTATTTGTCGCATTTGTGGTGGGCGAGTTTATGTTGCTGACTGGGAGGGGAATCTTCACATATCGATACAGAATAATGCGCCGTGTAATGTGCATTGTGTTTACAAACTCAACATGTTATTAACAAGGAAACACATCATTGTACTAAATGCAGTAACATCTAATAATTTAATGGTAATACCATACACTTGACATTCTTGGGCTATAACAAAATTGCTAGTATAACAAAGCAGTTCATATACAAAAATATAGGTTAATATCCATAAACTTCTTATATAATATCTTGTTTCCTTGAAAGGAATTCCTAATACTCTTTTTCATACTTTTATTTTGATTCACTTAGGATTAATTTTCTCCTTCCTTCTTTAAATTTCATTCTAATATTTATTTCATAAACTCACAACGTATTTGAATCTCCTTCCATCACTGTCCTCCTTTCAAATGATTCTTTGTTGGCTACTCCAACTATTTGTTAACTATTTGCCGTATAATTATTTTTAATAGTATTTAACGCACGTTTTTACTACTGAGGCAGCACAGGCGATGGACACTGATGATACGAGGGTAGGTCCATAAGTTTCCGGCCTCGCCGATAAGGAAAATCGCCTTCACAAAACCCTTATCTGTCAAGTAAATAATTGCACCTGTAACTTCAGCTCCGCTGTGTTCAGTTGTTCAGATATAGTTGCATAAAGAAGGCTATGTGTAGAAGATTGTGAAATGTTCAAAATGAAGTTTCGAACTGTTATTAAGTTCTTCACAAAAGAAGAATTTACTCCAAATGAAATTAAACAGCGATTGGACGGTGTATATGGGAAAGCACCCCCCTCATATTCTACCGTAAAAGAATGGGCCAAACTTTATCGAATGGTTAAACATGAACATTTAAACATTAACAAGATTAGTGCAAGATGGGTGCCGAGACTTCTTTCCTCAGTCCAAAAGCAGCAACGAGTCATCTGTTGTCAGGTATTTTTGGAGCTCTGCCGTGGTAACGAAAGAGAAGTTCTGCAAACCATTGTTACAGGAGATGAAACTATGATCCTGTACTATGATCCCTTGTCCAAAAGAGAATCAATGAAGTGGCGTAAACATGGCGAAGCACCATCTCTAAAGGCCAAGGTCACTCAATCAACCAAGGTCATGGCCACAATCTTTTGGTACTGTGAAGGAATACTCTTCATTGACTTCAAGGAAGGAACATCACAGTATATGGGGAGTACTATGCTGGCCTATTGCGCAGACTACGAGCTTCCATCAAAGAGAAAAGGCGAGGAAAGCTGAGTGGTGGTGTGCGCCTTCTTCACGACAACACCGCCTGTGCACACAGCTCTTGTTGCAAAGGCAGCTGTGAAGAAATGTGGCTTCAAGGCGATCGACCCTACACCCCAAATATAGCTCCCAGTGAACCTTAGAATAAGGAAATTTTAAGTGTGACGAAGAAGTAATTAATGTTGTTTATGCCCATTTTGCAGACAAGGCTTCTGACTATTTTTGGGGGGGATTGAAATGTTGATTCAAAGATGTGATAAGTATATTGCAATAAAGGGTAACTATATTGAAAAGTAAAATATAGTTTTTGTCTTTATCATACTTAGTAAATGGTTAGGCCGGAAACTTATGGATCTACTCTTATACATGAGATGAGATGGTATATTGGAAAAGAATTTTTAAGGAAGGAAACGTTCCAGGCCTAAGCTTAGGATACCTCTCCGGTATTTGCCATACATGAGGACTGAGAGGAGGGCCTTAAACGTAGGTTGTAACGTTTCTTTCCTAAAATAAAAATATTATTTCCCAATTTATCATTTCATCTCTTGTATCATCAGTGTTCACCGCCTGTGGTGCCTCAGTAGTAAAAAAGGGCGTTAAACACTATTCAAAAAATCTCCTGTAACAATGGTTTGCAGAAATTCTTTCTCATTGCCGCGGCAGAACTCCAAAAATGCCTGACAACAGATGCTTCATTGATGCTTTTGGACTGAGGAAAGAAGTCTACGCACCCATCTTGCACAAACCTTATTCATGTTTAAATGTTCTTGAATAATTCGAAGGACTGTTGTTTTAGAAAGGCCCTACCTTGCTGTTATTTCTGTAACTTTGAGTCACCGGTCTTCCGTAATTTCTCCTTCCACAAAAGCGATGTTTTCAGGAGTGTGCACCTCCAAGGGCCTACCTGCACGCTCTTCGTCTTCAATGCTTTCTCGACCCATTCGAAAAAAGTTGGCCCATTCTTTGACTGTAAAATATGAGGGGGATGTTTCCCCATATATGCCGTCCAATCACTGTTTAATTTCATTTGGAGTAAGTCCTTCTTTTGTGAAGAACTTACTAATAGCTCGAAACTCCATTTTGAACATGTCACAATCTTCTACACATGGTCTTCTTTATGCAACTATATCTGAACAAATGAACACAGCTGCGCGGAAGTTACAGCTGCAATTATTTACTTAACAGATAAGGTATGACACCAAATAAGACATTTGTGCAGGCGGTAATCTTTATCCGCGAGGCCGGAAACTTATGCACCTACCTTCTTAGGAGTACTGTAAGTGACTGGAAGCTTCCATTTTGTCTCATCACAAGTCTTCAAGGCTCAACTAGAAAGTTTGTGCAATCTTTCATTGCATGGCTCAACTTACAGGGAAATTCTTACTATTTTCCTTTAGCATATGGGATTTCTGTATTTGACAGCTTTTGCCCTAAAGTACATACTCGATGGACCATTCCGAGCAATATGTCAAATTGTTGCTATATATTTAAGTGGGGAATACTGTCCGATATCAGATGCTAGCATATCGCATTTGTTTTGAAGTTTTCCCTTACAGGGAATAACTTTTTTCTATGAACTCTGTACGTATATTTCAGATTTTGTTCATTCCATTCCTCTCGAAACACTTGGGCGTTTGAAGGAATGTTAAAATGCTTAACAAAAAGGCCAAAAGAGATAGAGTGGATAATTATGGAGTTAACTTTTAAAAGTATCAAATACAATTTTCTAGCTATAAAATTAATTTAAGTTTTAATCACGCTAATTTTGATAAAATCAATTTCTCTCTTATAAAACCAGAGTCTTTTAGACATTATCTGTTTAGATTAATCACGACGTTTTACACTGTAAATTCTTATTGTTATTTGTTTCCTTAGAAGGTAAATAATCAGCAGAATTCCCTCTTTAACCCATAAATTTGGTGCCATAAGCTGTTCTATTGACAAAACTGTTTGAAATGCCCTCTTATGATTGATATGAACATGAATGAGGTTAATTGGCCATATTTTCTTTCTTTTGAGTAGGCCCTGCATCACCATGACAACGAGTTAGTTTGTTTCTGATTGTTGTGTGAAGCGGTTTGGTATAACTCCGGGCTATGTGCTCCAGGTTGGTCACCATCTTGAAGCGATCTGTTCTTGAGTTGAGTGACCTAACGTTGTGATACCAATTTTGGAACGGTTTCGTAGTTTGATTATAGGTAGCTTCGGTGTTGTTTCCCACGTTTAAATGACAACAATTCTCAGGGGATTCTACTATTTGTTTTTATTGGGACTCAACAGGACTGGGAGAGGAATTCAATAGTGAAAATAAGCACGCGATGTGACATAATAATATATTAGTATTTTGTTATGTCCAAAATCTTTCGCGTCCTCTGGTGTTTTGCTTTTGATAGACTTAGCTACTTTGAATATAAACTTATTTCACACCCCGCGGCACAGGCGCGAAACTGAAAGTCATACTTAAAACGAGTACTGCGAACTGCCGCGTGTCGAACTGGTGAATGAGCCGAACTGATCTGGACTGAGTGTATCTTACCGCGTGTTGATCCTCAAACTGAGTGCCGCAGCAACGTCCAACTTCCAACTGCTCCAGAGTAATGAGCAAATGCGAACTGAATGCCCCAGCGGAGCAACTGCCTCATTTATATATTAAATTAAAAAAACCGTTGGTTAGGAGACGCCAAAAGGCACGCGCAAGCCTCGCGCCTTTCTTTAAAAATTCAAACATATATTCTCCATTGACTGGTTCAAATTCACCTATTACACCTGCCATTCGTTATTTTTGGGAAAGTTTTAAAATAGTTTGTGGGCATTGACTGGTATTGGCTATTTTTAAAGAGCTCAAAGACCCAAACGGTTAAAAGGTTTCAGTTTATTAACCTTGCAGTAGCTGTCCTTCTAAAAGAATAAAGGGACTTCACGCAGATACCCTCGGGTTCATTTTCTGTATTGTACAAGCTATCGTAGGTAGTTAACACCAGTAGAACTTTCTCTTTTGCACAATTCTTACGTCAATTCTTATGACACACATGTATATATAATATATTACTAATCACAATGCCAAAATATGACTGTGTTTACATAAATATACTTTATAGTTATGTTTTAATGGGGGTAGGCTGTAAGGACTGTTTCATGTGGTTGAATTACAGTTTTTCAACGTTAAGTAAACTTGTATACGAGTTATTAATTTCTATTTAAGGAACAAAATAGTATTACCTTTTCAGCAGGCTATTAATGGTTTTGTATCCTTTGATTTGAGTTCTTTTCACTGTTCGCCGGTATTAACTCAGCAGATTTCTGACCGTGGGACTATTTGAAGGTAAGAGTGTTCCAAAGATAGAATGCATTGAACACTATGACAACTATTCTAAAACGCGAACTGAAAGCTGCGGTATACGGTATCAAAGAGAGGGTGTTACTTGTTCAAGAACAAAATTGTCTACATCTACAACATCTAGGGTGAAGGTATGGCAAAAGATGATGCAAAAAATTCCATTTTTTTGTGTAATAAACTAGTGGCAGAATTTTAAAAATTGTGTAGAAAATGAAGAAAATAAAATAAATGAAACTACCTGTTACTTTATAAATAATCTGTGTTTGAAATTTCCACATCCTTGTAGCTTCGAATGCTACAAAATCTGCATATCTTTACCTAATACATAAATATAATATGTTTCAACAGTGAAATGTTCAATAATTCAGTTACACCAAAACTAAAAACCTTAATCAGTATTCTTTTTAGCATTTTAGTTTACTATCTACATAAACCTCATTGCTTCGTGAACAATTTGATGTTTTTATTCCTTTAAGTTTCTATACACTTTAATCAGCACAAGTCGAACTATATCTTGGTAGAAACTCTTGACGAATTCTGTTTTCGCAAAGTTTTTTCTCGAGATTTTCCACATGTTTAATATTCACCGTTGTGTGTTTGAAAGAAAATAAAGCGCAGAAGGCGACAGAGACGTCAAAGAATAGGCGGAGGCCAGAGGTCGCGTAGGGTTCGATGCCCTGTTAAACTAAAAATAGAGCGCTTGAACATAATTCTGTAATTACGGGTGCAACTTTGAATGCCGCTTAGCAACCACGTTCAGGCATTTCTACCTTCCCTTACTCCCTCCTTCAACCGCCCTCTCTCCGCTTTCACCTTTAAACGACAACAACGTGCAAAAACAACAGAATGCCAGTTTTAGAATGTTGAGCATTGAGCGCTGTATACATTGACGTGTTGGCTAAAATATACATAAAACTTGGTATATTTGCCTCTTTCTTCATCGTGGCTGATTGCAACCACATTTCTAAACGTTTTACTTTAGGTCACTGTTCGTGCTTTAAGATACAAAATAAATTTTTCTTTTTATTATTTCAATAGAGTTTTAGTGCAACTAAAAAGCACGCCATAGGAAATACATTTATATCAGAACAATACAATATAAAATGTAGGGTCATCCGTTTGGGCATGGGTCAAGGGAAAACATTTACTACTAAACTTCACATTTTGAAACATTTAAAGATGGGAAATTTCTCAGAACGCTACATGACCCCCATTGCGCACTCTGCACAATTCATAAAGGTAATGCGATTCATCCCTTGTCCGTTGTAATATCAGAGGGGTGATATTTAGCAAAGCTTGAGCAATATTTAATTTCTTCATAAAATGACAAACCTCCCATACCCAGTGAGGATGTATACAGCGTTCATATTGATCTCTTCATCAAGTTGTGGCTACAGAAACCATTGCAACATGTCCAAATAAGAATCATGGCGCTTGCTGTTGGTTTGTAGCAGTCATTTCAATCATCTACGATTTATATTTGTCATTATGCATAGTTGATTTTCATTCTTGCCATGTACGAGAGAAAACTTCCATCTTTTAAGAAAAATATTACCAAAAATAAATGTCTCCTATTATCATATTCGCTTTTATAATAATATTTAATATTACCATATCCAAACCGATCACCCTAAAGAATTAAATAGAAAATGTATTTTCCAAATATCCTGTCTAATTTTAGCTATTTAGGTTAAGGAATTTAGAACTTTAACACAATTTATAAGCTTGAAAAGCATGACACATTTTGAAGATAATTAACCAGGTAATACTTAATACACAAAAACAGCTACCAAACACCAAAAATGATAAATACAGTAAGATTATATTACGGCCTGCCTGAGCACGCTTGAAAAGCATGACACATTTTGAAGATAATTAACTAGGTAATATTTAATACACAAAAACAGCTACCAAACACCAAAAATGATAAATACAGTAAGGTTATATTACGGCCTGCCTGAGCACGACTGTTTACTGGGCAATGGAGTATGCAGTAACCGGAAAAAAGGAGATAAATTCGTCGTGTGCAAAGTTAGTGTTTCATTTAGTATTTATATTTTTACTGAAAGTATAAAAGGATGTTATATTTAAAATTAATAATAATAATAATAATAATAATAATAATAATAATAATAATAATAATAAGCGCTAACGTATGTTATAAGAAATGTTGAAAATGATGTCCCTCAGTGACAGCACATTGCCGGCATATGTGTAGGGAATTCCTGTATTTCATCTTTTCTTCCGTAAGAACACGGCGGTTCGAAACACGTTTGTTGTCATTGAAATGTACTGTCTCTTGTAACGTTTTAACAACTTGGCGAACAGTTTCTATACCTGGAACACGATTACCGGGATATTTTCTTGCGAATCGTCCCACCTCTTCTCTTCAAGAAAACATTTTTACATATGTATCATACATAAAAGCCTCTTCTTCAAGACAAAATGTGTTGACAAAACTAACTAAGCACACAATTTACATATCGAGTAACACACGAACGTTTAACCACTCGCTGCTAAAGTTTCCTTCAAACCAACTAAAAGCTACTAGGTGCACATGCACATGCATCATAGGCCTTGACGGTGATTTCTCTTAGTATGCAACCGCGCTTTGTAGCCTGTAACTCAGATAACCTCAGTGTATATGACAAATGAAATAAAAACAAAACAAAATTATAGCGATATATACAAAGACTATATTTGACAGAAAATAACCTATATTAGAAACTTACATAAAAATAATCTATAGATCATGTTCTTAAAGTTGCCTCTTAAAGTCGGAAAGGAGATAAGGTTTAAGCATGGCGTCTAACAAAACTATTAATATTCCCTGGCGTGTATATTGCTTATGCCTTATATTGTTGAATACAAATATTACATTCTCACATATTTTGGCTATATTCTGGGAATTTTCTCTCTCAGCATGCTGCCAAGTTCAAAATCTTGTCTGGAAATTAATGGCAGGTGTCAAATGTGTACAATTCATTTGCAGAAAATGATGACATTCAGAAGTATTTCGCTCGCTGTAGTTACAAATTCTGGTTGAAATGATGTCCAGGCTAAAGTAATGTTTCTTGCGTCTTGCTCTCTATAGTAGAGAACCAAATACAGAGTCAGCACAAGTAAAAGGTACTTCAAATATTCAGAGTGATAATATTTATTATTCCAGTTAATCTTGTTACACATATATTGCACATCACAGTTGCGAGACCGTTCGTGCTCTTGTAAAATACTTAATTTCTGAAATTAATGACAACAAAAGAAAACAACAACAGCATTAAGAATAAGAACGTCCAATTCTTCAACTCTAAAGATACAAAATAACACATACACAAAAGTTCTGAGAGTATTGCTTATCCTGAACCAGATTCTATTTTTCAAAACCCAATCACACACACATGAAACATACCCATTAAACATACAATAATTCTGATATTCGTATAAATTTTGTTATTATTTATGTACAATGTTTATAGAAACTTCTTGTCCCTAAAACTGAGTATTTCGGTTTAACCAATTTTGTTTATTTACAATTAAGTCCCAACATGCCAGCCTCCCCCTACTGGAAGTCAAAAATGAATCCGGGAGAAATTTTATCCCAGTATCTTCTGTCTGTGCGCATTTAGCCAAAATGTGCACCCAGTCTTCCGGTTCCGAGTATAATGGGCAAATCCTTTTGCTTTCCAGCCTCCCAGTCAAAGCCATGCTATTCCCGACCTCTGTTTCATGCCTAGCTCCATGATATAGGTCTCTTTACCGCATCTAGTTTTAATTTCGCTCTGCAGGTCCAGAGATGACATCTGCATGCATCGCGCCACTATTTCCAGCCCATTTTTGACAGATGTCTTTTGTTTTTTGTTTTTTTTTTCACTGCACCATAACCGTTATCAATACCCTTCTGCCAAATGTCGTTTTTGACAATTCCCGCTCTATAACCACTGCCCACTATTTTGCACGTTGTTTTATTGGTGCCGGTAGCATTGTTGTTCTAAGGCAGTATCTAATTACATTTATTTTGCTCTAGACTGCATCTTCCCAGCATCCCATCTTTCGCAGTATCTCCATAGTTGGATGTTCCTCTCCCCATCTCTAGAATTCGTTTCCAGAAACCACATTGTAATTTATTTGGACCGTCTTTTTTATCCCATCCCCAAACCTCACTTCCATATAACAATGAGGACTTAACCATCGCCTCATATGTTTTTACTGACATGTCCGGTATCTGAAAGTTGACCGCTCCCCTTGTGCCTGGCAAAAACTGCGTGTTTATTGCATTTTCCACTAATGTCAAATTGTTTAACGGTGTGTATTATTTCTCTTCCATATGTCCACTTTCCTAGCTTGTCGTAGACGTAGCCATGCCTTGCTCTCTAAGGATCTGCAGGTACTGCAGCAGGTTCAGCACCTGGCTAGTCCTCTACAGTGTTGTATTCTGGAACTTTTTACCTGAGCCATGATTGGGTTGTCCTTGCCTTGTAGGGCGAAACCAACTTTCAGAAAATGTGGCATGTTAAAGGACCATAAAATAACTTATTGATATTACCTGACTGCGATTTTTATCCCTTGATGATAGAAATGGGAGAATGCCTCTCCAAACCTTCACTGATGCTGGGCGATGCCCTCTGGACCTGGGTAGCTTTTTTCTCTCTTTCATTGGAACCCTATATTTTATCATTTTGTTCATTATATTTTTCCTCTATCATGACATTTTTCCCATTAGCAAAGAGAATATTTCCATAGCCATTTCGAGCCTGCTATGAAGGAGCCTCTTTACTCTTTCATGCCTTATCTTTTTTAGGTTTGTTAACAAAAGTCCTATCGGTAGCCTATAAACTTGCATATGAAGGTCTTTAATTATTTACATCGACGTGGTACAAATATTTAGCTATGTTCATTTTTACTTATTGCGTGTAGTTCAGCTTTAATCAGTCCTGAAGTCCTTGTGATGACTGACATGCCAGGTTTTTGGCGTTATACAGTGGAACAAAGTTTTCTAATTTTCTATTTAGCGGGGAGTATACAATTTAGAGAATTACTCGATTTTTTTCATCAATTTGAAACTCTTATTGGTTTCTTACTGCACTTGAGAAATACAAATTTATTATTAGTGGTGTTAATTTTCATAGTCGGCTAAATGGTATAAAAAACGATATGTTAAGTAACGTTCTCTACTATCGAATGTTTTGGAGAAGGCAACAGGTATTGTAGTAAATCTACAATTACCTACAGCCATATTGCAGAGAAACATTTTAGAAGGTAAGTCTTATAATGAATTTTACTGCACAAATTTAAATACTTTTAACAACCACTCCAAAGGCATTTGGGGATTAAACGTGTCTTCCTTTCACACAGCTCAGCTAAAAAGAGTTTTTTTATATTTATTTTCCATATAGGCTTTGAGGCACGACCTCGGGGCATTGTATATATACTCGTCTTAACAAGTGGTTTGGGGTAGGCGAATTGCCATCATATAATTCTTGGTTTTCGTGGCATTGCTCCAAAACTAGCAGCATTTATACACGTTAAGATGTCCATTTTTCCATAGCAGGAAACACATGTTATTGATAAACTGTCATAATTTATGCTTTATCAAGAAATCACCAGCAATATTATACAAGATCGTTAGATTGAAAATCAGCGACATTTTGGTTGTGGTAATATCAGCGTTTCTTACTTTAGGGCCACGTTGTAGTTTTAAAATGTTTTTTCAGAACATAGAAATGTTTCATCTTTTGAATTAGTATTGAATTAAATTAATTAAATTAAGTATTAAGCCTTTAAGAATTGATAAATAACGCTAATAATAATAATAATAATAATAATAATAATAATAATAATAATAATAATAATATTGCACCAGTTTTGTTATTCTTACTCTAATCTAAAATTTATTCTAGTTTATGTCATTATGTATGTTTGAAGTTTCACAGTTTCCTGATATTATTTAGGTAATGTTTTCACGCTTTCTTATTTCATTTTAATGTTGTATTAAAAATAACCTTCAGTATTAATCAGACAATAAAATGTATAACATGCTATGCTTTTTGTATTTTATTTTATAATATTACCTGATTATTTTCACAAAAAATACTATTATTTATATAGGTATATGTCATATACAGTCTGAAAAATACATTTTTGAAGGATAAATGAAATTGAAGATGTCACACATGATTCCTAAAAAGGCAAAATTATTATGCTTTTCCTTATTAGAAGTAGCTTGATCGAGACTTGGAACATTATATTGTTCATTTCTTCGTTAATTTTAATAAAAATTGGAATATTTTCCTCTCTTTGTATTATGTTATGACATATTATTCAGGTTCCCGATCAAACACGATAAATATTGCATACTCTTGTTTACAAAATTTCACAAAGTATTTACGTTTAGATCTTTATTAAATCAGAATTGCTGAAGGAGCCACATTTGAGAAATAGATTCGGAAGCGTAAATAGTAGATAACCAACTTATTTAAAATATTTCTTGGGTATACCACATTTTCACATTTTGTAGTTTCACTGAATGATTCAAACTGTTTCGCATTTAAGAAGATTGTTATTGTGCTAGAATTTGTTCTTTTTTGTGAAAAGTAAACAATAACTTAGCAACCGGGGTTAAGGATGGGCTTTGATTATGCGATTTACTGATGAAAAATTTTTTTTTAAATATTTAGCTAATGCACTTTACATATCTCAATATAAAGAATTTTGAAATATATTTAATATTACCTAGAATTGACAACAATTTCAAAATTTTGCACAGAAGTTTGCATTTTATAAGCAGCAGCGAGTTAAAATGTCAGGAAAATGTTAATTTTAGAAACTATTATAATACAGAGGGTGCCAAAAATGTATACACATTTAAAGTAAAGAAAAAACTGTGTTAACATAACAAAACTAAATTCACACAAACAGAAAATGATGAGCACTAATCATCTTAGACTTTGACAGTTACAACAGTTGCTCAAAATACCCACCATCGGCGTTGATACACTTCTGAGTATGTTGAACTACTGCTTGAGTAACGTCAGCGAAAGTGTCCTCAGCGATTGCAGCATATGCCGTTTCAATTTCTTCCCGAAGTGCTGCCAGTGTAGCTGGTTTTCTACGGTATACAACATCCTTAAGAGTTCCCCATAGGTAGAAGTACAACGGAGTTAGGTCCGGAGAACGCGGTGGAAACTCAATTGGACCTCTTTGTCCTATCCAGTGCCTTGGAAGATTGTCATCAAGGTACGCACGTACATCTCGGTGGTTTCATAGAGTGCATGAATGGCAGGTAAGACAGAATTGTTTCTCGCGTTGGCAGTTCTGTTCTGTACACACGTCTCCATTGTCTTTGAACTTCAACAACATTCTCGGTTTTCCAATACCATTTCTAAATTTCTTTCCGCTATTCAACGATAAACTTGGCTCCATTTTGTTGTAGCAACGCTAGCATAACGTAATGTGAGTCACGTCTGTTTACAGAAAATCATACGATAATCTTGGCTTCCTTTGTTCATTGTTGATTTACCTGTCACGTAGAAACGCTATCTTAACATAATGTGAGTCACATCTGTTTACAGAACATCATACTACACATTACGGTTGTTTTTCGGTCAAACTTTGAAATATATTAGATAGATATCTACTGTGAAAGTGTGTATGCATTTTTGGCACCGTCGGTATATATTTTATTTATTAGAAATTATGAGAATGCTTTAAAACATTAGCTTTACATTTAAAATGAGTTTCATTTGCCTACAGCAAATAACGATAGTTATTTCAGAGCATACTCATTAACATTGTCAATATTTTTCTCTTTGAAATAATGTTACATGCTGCATAATGATAAGATTAACTAGAAATGTGTTTTAAAAGGGCGATTTTCAAATATTCAGAGTAGCTTTATAACTTCGAGAATGTCTGTTAAATGACAAGACCTTTCAGAATCAAGAATACCACCTTTTTCTTCACTAGTTTTCATGTTACGTGTTTTGCATCCTTTGTAATAAGAAAAACTGAAAAAAAAAAGTTTTTATAGGGCTTAGACGTTCAATTTGAGCGCGTGTATGCAAATAAACTCGGGCCTAGTGGTAGTTGCAATGCATATGCAAGAAATGAAATTAAAAATGAAATGTATGTACAGTATCTCATAGTACTATCGGAGGATACCTTGAGAATTTCAAGCATACGTCTTTTCTTGTATGGTATAGCGTCGTACATCTTTTTGAAGAGGTTCGAAGAAGGTCGGAGTGTCGAGCATAATGATAGGAATTCTGGAGAAAAGGAATTTCAACTCGTATAAAATGCAGATCATTCACCACTTGAGGAATGTTACCCTTTCTACAAGGAGGAAATGTCTCAAATGTTTTGGTCAAGAGATTCGAGAATAGTTTCTCGAATATTATGATCTGAAGTGTAGCTAATTTTCACATCGATGGAGAGACCGCCAAGGGTGGCCGAGGTCGTTAAAGCGATACTCGTGAGCGAGAGGTCTGGGGTTCGAATCCCACCAGTACCGTTCTCCCTGACTAAGGTTTTTTCCAGGTTTTCCTTAGTCCTCTTAAATGGCAAATGTTGGGGAGTACCCTAAACTTAGGCCTGGAACGCTTTCTCCCTTAAAAATAAATCCTTTCCCAATTTATTATTTCATCTCGTGTATCATCAGTGTCCATCACCTGTAGTGCCTCTGTAGCAAAAACGGGCGTTAAACATTGTTCATTCATATATCGATGGAGATGGGAACAATGTATATTTACGGACGCTCTTTAACATCTCAGGTCATCAGCGTTCCATTCAAACCAAGGCTTGAAAAGGAAAATTTTGCTCAGAGGCCTCTTTTTTCAGGCTTGAAGTTCTTTTGCGTGCCGTAAATGTACGACACGGGACCCACGACTTTACTTCCCTTCCGAAGGAAGCCATACTTAGGATTTTTACGCCCGAAAAAATCCATCGGTTTGAACCCGCACTCTTGGGTTTAGGAGGCAAATATGGCTACCACTACACCACCAGGACCTACTGAACAAAGAGAACACATGATAATCAGTATTGATGTTTTCCTAACAAACAATAAGGAACGTGAAGAAACCATAATAATTGATCCATGCATTTTCAGTTCAAATATTCTTTAAATGGTAATAACAGAATTGAAACACATGAAAATCCGCATGCATGACTCACGAAAGACGGAACTTCCCCATATAATGGCATTGCAATTAATTTTTTCCTTTGTGTCGTAGAGGCATCGTTGAATTGGCTCCATGCTCCAATATCAATGTTCGAGACATGGAACATCTATGCCTGAGGATCTAGAATGAGCACATTTAAAAAAAAAAACTTGGATGCATCATGTCTGATACTGTGGAATGAATAATTTAATATGCAGTTCTTTAGGGACACCCTGTGTATACTAATTAACATTAAAAGTTTGTGTAATTTTATTATTCAGAATTTAAAATGTAATTACAAAGAAACTCTAATAATTGATACACAACACACCTGAAACTGTATAACTCAGTGTTTCTTCATAAGCGAGGAAAGAGACGGCTAACTCTGCGAAGAACGTTACACCATTATCTGAAATATGTGCCACTTTTAAAACTTTTTTGTTTCACTCAACCATTTGATTATGTATAATTTTTTCATCTTTCTTATACAGAACTTTTATTTAAAGATAGTTAATCATTAGCAGCTTTTTATAATAAATTTAATTTAAAACAAGAAATACAAGTTAAATATTGAGGGTAAAGATAAAAACCATTTGATTACACTTTAGGTTTCACAGTTGTACGATGAAAACACCCTTTTGTGGGTTATATTACAATAATTATTAATATTATAGTAATGTAGCCCCTTTTGAAACTCCTGTTTAATAATTTGAAAAACATTTGTAATCACTACACTAAATGCTGATTAGTTTTATGTTATTATTCTGTCTACATTGAAACAACAAGAACAACATAAAGGTTTCCAGACAACGATAATAAGAACAAGAATGTGACGTAAATAAATTTTCTTAAAATCTAAGGATCATAAGGTCCTGGGGACATTTGAAATTTCAAAGTTGGTTTGGTTGGGGATGGAAGTATGAAACCATGATTTTAAACGTATCCCGCAATATCTAAATGTGCGTGTTTTTTTTTAATGAAATTTATTTTAAATTCTGACTTGCAAGTGAAACTAACTTATCTTACAGTGTTACGTCACTGACAGCATAAAAAATGTCCATTATAATGGATTTATATAGTCCAAATATAATAAACATACAAAATGCTAAAGTTTTTATTAATTTTTTCCTGTTTCATATTATATTATACTTCCCATTTTATGTTTAACTTAAACTTTATATAATATGATTGAAATGAACATTTATCAAACATTTACTGCATCTTCCTTTCTCGTTTCTTTCATACATGGTTTATCCAGATGTATACATTTACTTTTGGAGAGAGTAAACATTGGACGTAATAAGAAGCGAGGTAATAAGAAAACGCAAGAAAAAATCAATTAGATCAGTGTTTTGTATTACGGCGTCTTAGTAGCAAGTTATTTATGAACTCAAAGGAGTTTATCTAAGGTTTTCCCTTACTTCCTCTCTCTCTCTCTCTCTCTCTCTCTCTCTCTCTCTTCTGTCATTACTTCTTGTTCCTGTGCATGGGATTAAAATATTACAAAGTAGCTGTTATACAAAACGTTCTACTCGCCGAGTGGAGTTTGTAAACGTTGGTGTATTTTAAGTGATAACTTCGATAATATCACATTGAAACTCAAAGTTGTAATATCTTCAGTTTCTCCATTTTCTTTATTTCAATAAAATTCTGTACACCCATATTATCCTCAGTGACGGATATACACAATGAAATATTTTACTTATATTTAAAATACCGAGGGTGCCAAAAATGTATACACACTTTCACAGTAGATATCTATTTAATGTATATCAAAGTTGGACCGAAAAACAACAGTAATGTGTAGCATGATGTTCTGTAAATAGATGTGACTCACATACATTATGATAGTGTTGCTACGTGACAGGTAAATCAACAATGAACAAATGAAGCCAAGATTATCGTATTATATTCTGTAAACAGATGTGACTCACATTACGTTATGTTAGCGTTACTACAACAAATGGAGCAAAGATTATCGTTTGAACAGCGGAAAGCAATTTTGAAGTGGTATTGGAAAACCGAGAATGTTGTTGAAGTTCAAAGGCAATGGAGACGTGTGTACAGAACAGAACCGCCAACACGATAACAATTGCACGCATTCGAGATAAATTTGAGACTCGTGGTACCCTATGCGATGTTCACAAGGGCAGATATGGGAGACCTCACACAGCAACAAGTCCCGCGCACTGGATCCAAGACACTGAATAGGACGAAGTTCAATTGAGTTTCCACCGCGTTCTCCGGATCTAGCTCCGTTGGACTTCTACCTATGGGGAACTCTTAAGGATGTTGTATACCGTAGAAAACCAGCTACACTGGCAGCACTTCGGGAAGAAATTGAAACGGCATGTGCTGCAATCAGTGAGGGCACTTTCGCAAACTTACTCAATCAGTAGTTCAACATCTCAGAAGTGTATCGTAGCCGATGATGGGCATTTTGAGCAACTGTTGTAACTGTAAAAGTCTAAGATTATTAGTGTTCATGATTTTCTGTTTGTGTGAATTCAGTTTTGTTATGTTAACACAGTTTTTTCTTTGCTTGAAGTGTGTATACATTTTTTGGCACCGACTGTAGTTTAAGCGGCAATAACAAAAATTTCAATTGAAGCAGGCAATGCAGAAAGGGTACATATTAAAATATCTACTAAAAGATGTATTATATGATTATAATGCAAAATCGGTGCAGAAAGGTTTAATTATAAATATACTACAGGTTCAGAATATATGAAGAATACATTATTTAAACAAAAACAATTTTTACACTTTATTTGTTGGCTCTACTGGAATTTATGTTGAACATTCTGTTTATCTTAATTGCTTTGTTCAGTTTAAGTGATTTTTAATGTTCATTATTGGTTTTCAAAGAACAATACAATAAAAATATAAACTGCTAATAATGTTATCGGACACAGAAATTCCGACAGGGTGCAGAAATATGAAAAAGGAATTGTCTCAAGAAAATTAAGAGTAAAAAGGGGAAGGTTTTGATAATATGAAGAAGTTTCGGAAAAGAAAAGTGCAGTAGGAGAAGTGTGAAAACAGATACCGTTGCTTCATTTTCTTTCTTAAATACCCTCATAATATAGTAAAGATAATCGCAAAAAATTAACTTTGCAAAAAGGGTACATATTTTCAAATGTATTTATTTTATATCTAATCAACAAAATTATTTTTGAATATGTTTTGATCATAAGAAGGCCGACCACTGCAATAAATTATGCTGGAATATGTATGTACTGTTAACTATAATATTGAAGCCAAAAATACCTTTTTGTTTCTCCAGTAAAGTTCGAAAATAACAGCATGTATCCTTTCTGCTTAGAGGGCGTTGATTAAAGAGTTACAAGTATTCCTTTAAAGTGTGCTGCTGTTATGGAATTTTGAGTGTGAGAGGTTTATTTGCGTTGCGACGGCTCATTTATATTTTCCCATTTTCAGCAAATGGCTGGAATTTCTTTTAACTGGACGAAGGCCAACATAGTTTGAGATTCTGTTTTGAGGTTTCCTTTGCAGATACCCTTTTCCGTTGTTCTGGCAATGTATTACTCCCTGCTACTGGAACTGAGTTATATATTTTTTTAATTCTTGTGTGAGTGCACCTCACGGCCGCTGTTTAAATCTCATTTTTAAGAAGTTATTTTACTTTCAGAATTACTAATTTTTGTCATCGGAGTATTCATTGGATTTTTATAGATCTTGTATAGATGATGGGACTAGATCTCAACAGTTAATTCACGTCGTTTTATCTTTGATGGAGTCCTGGACTACAGTAGGATATCTTTATAGAGCTAATGAACTCATCAGAAAATGGCATGTGAACCCTTCAAATTGCAAAATGTCAATATTTGAAGGATAAGATATGAATTACTGACTGAAAATGAATCTGTTCCCCGGCCTTATAAGTATCTTCAGTTTTTGGTCAATGTTTGCACTGAAGAATTAACTCTGCACGTTGCAAAAGCTCTGATCAATTCTTGCATCTCCTTCAACAGAGGTTGATCAAAAAGTGATATCAGAGTTCGCATCCCAACATATTTGTTTGACACTGAGATGTGTAAATTGATAGTTTTTTACTTTCGTCAGTTGAAAATTGATTAATATCAGATTACTTGTTTCCTTTATCGTTTCTGTACCATCTGAAAGCTCTTCCACTTCTCTCTGCAACGTTACAAAGTTGCTGGCAACTTCTCTGACAAATCTTTTCTTTTCATTGTTCAGGATGTTTGGAAAATAATTTGACGGGCGAAGAAATGTTGAAGGAATTCAGATGATTGATGCTAAACGCTGATTTGGGACCGATCTGAATGCTCTCAGGAACCGTCCAAAGCGGAAAAACGCTCCCCATAAAGTTTTTGAAAATGTTTTATATAACGTTTCAAGTTGTCTTGCCACTGTAACTGCATCCCAAAAATTTCAGGAACAGTTGTAAAACAGCCAGCTATTTCTTGAGCTGAAGAGTTATTTTTTAACTTTGGACTAAAAATATGTAAAATGATGGTTAATACCGGTTTTGCACAACTTTTTTTGGGTACTTGGTAGCTTTTTTGTTTCTAATTTTGGTTTTGGAAATGGGTTACCTTCCACACTATCCAGACCACAAAACCACCTCTCTCTGTGCGAGTTTGAAGATTCCGCGAAAGTGGGCGGCTGGACGAGATGAGGTGTGCTGAGGTGGGGTGGGAGGTAGAGCGGAGTCTCAGGCGAGTGACGCGGGGGGGCAGCAGCGGCAACTATCGAGCTCTTTGCCTAGTTCCCCCAGTGTGCGTATCGGAACCAGGCCAGGCTGGGGCAAAAAGCAGGGGAAACGAACGAACGACGACGAAGCCGCGAGGATGACCATACAGTTAGTGACCTTGCTACCGAGGATGGCGACGTTAGTGGTAGTGATTAGGGTGGCCGGCCCGATGTCCGTGTGAGTCGTCAAGACGACGGTAACAATTAGCAAGAAAAGTGTTTTCAGGTGGAAGGGGCTGCTCTGCAGTCGGGGGCGCTGCAACGGTGGTCCGACGACGCCCGGACTAGAGTTCAAGATGGCGCTGGGTCTTGCTAAGGTTAGAACTGCCTCTTCTCGCACTCCCTTCTCTAAATATAGTCGCAATGTTTGTTTCTCGCTTCCCAAACCTTTCCTGCAGCAACCTTTTTAAACACCCCTCGCAATTGTTGGCACGAAACTCAGTATTTCACTAGTCATGTCATTCATTGTTGTGCAACTTTGAACCCTTGCAAGTAATCAAATTCCACTAAGAAGGAACGTGGAAAGCTACACCCTTTCCATTATAAACACATATCTACCTAGGTTGCTGGTGACGGTAAATATTCCACCCTATTATTTAAAAATGAAAGAAGATTCAAAGTTACATGACTTGAATTCTTAGTTTCTTATGAAATCTCCCCTATAATAGCACAAATTCTCTGTATAGAAAAGCATTACACTAGAAAAAAACATTGTATTGCTGATTTTTTATGTAATATTAAAAACTAAACTAAAGGAGGTTTCATAAAGACAATGACGTAAGTTTTTTTAACAAAAGTAATTAAGTTCATTACCTCTGTTTCAAATTTTTACTATTTTGGATGTAAGAATGATTTTTTTTTTTTACAAATCAGGTAGGTATTTTTTTTAAAAATACAATATTTAACATTTTTCTCACGTCTTCCTCAGTTGTTTCAACTCCATGTATTTGCACGAATATTATTACCTTTCTGCATTCTTTATTTGTGCATTCATTTGTTTATTTCATTAAAACATTTTAGACCTATCGTGTTTGACTGCTTTAAAGGGAACGTGAAGGGAATAAGAAACGCATTCATAACATTTTACGCCAGCTTGCAAGACGCAAACCTTGTACGCTTGCCAAAAACGTACGTTCTAGTCGAGCAAAGGAATTCGTAACAGTAAATAAAAGCACTTGGTGCATATGTACCCGCCTCTCGGTACATATGCACCAGCTTTTAAATGAAGCATTGCTTTTAACGGTAAAGTTATGCTTTGTAAATTAATAAAGTACCATTTTGAGTGACTTTACGTTTAGTTTTTAAACAAAAGGTTTATTTGAAACGTCTTGGAGTTTTTTCAAATACTATTTTGTATTTTATTATGTAGATGCATAGTGTTTCTTAATATGCTAGTGAAACTTTTTAAATCAAACAGATATGATTACTAAAATTATTTAATTTAAAGTGATATTCTCTTCATTTTGAGGTCAGTTAAATGACTATGCTCAGCAAAGTAAAACTGACAAATCGATATCATAAAAGCAGAATTTGTATGACTGTAAATGCATTGAATTTATATTAATAGACTATAGATAAATATATTATGTGTATATGAGGCATATATTAAATGTTTCACTTAAAAATACGTTAAAATAAAAATGCCAGCAGTCTTCTAGATGTTCATTTTATAAATATCATCGTTCCTTCAAAAGTTTGGCATGTAGGTAACCTCAATTTTCATCTTTACAAGAGTCTAGCTAAGTATTAATTATACTATACATTGGAAATATACCATGTGACAACAATACTGTTATAATATGGGCACGTCTTTGCAGCCTGGCGCCCTCTACTCCCGCCCTAGCGCTGTATTATCGATCTGTGTGTGGCTGGTTGCGGAACACACCTTCCCTGCTCCTCACTGCCTGACTTAACGCTCTGCTTTTCTGAACACGTTTTTGGAAGCGTACCACCCCTGCGTAGCGCATATTAACTTCACCTGATTTTTCAATTCGTTTGTGTGCGTCCGGAAGCATTTTTCACTTCGTGATTTTCTATCTCAGAAGTGGGGAAAAACCCTATTTGTTAATGGTTCATTATTTGATATTCAACATATTTGAATTCCGTTTGCAAATAAAGTTGATTAGAATTTAAATCTAAAGAAAAAAAAAGCAATAGATAAATTCAGGAATAGGAACTTAACGTTTTTTATTCTTAACAAGGTCTTACAAAATTACAAAATTCAGTTGCACACTGTCCTTCTTGAAACATTCAAAATGGTTATGAAACTATGTTTTAATGGAACGTATAGAGCATGGAATTTTCACTCGTAAGCTTTAAAACTTCCTCGTACAATGAAAAATTAAGGTAATGATAAATAAATTTGGTATACTTGCTTTAATGTACATCCACTTGTAGTACATTTCTGAACCCTTTTCATTTTCACTTTCGTTGTGAATGTTACAGCTTTGGATATTACAGTACATAGAGGAACTATTTGGGGACAGGCAAGTTTGCATTTTTCCTTCTGAAAAATTAATATCCATCCCTATTCTAGAAGAATTTTCAACATGATTTTAAAATTTGCTATGCACATTAATCATTTATTTACCCTGGCAAGAGTTAAGGCAAGTGGACCTTCTTTTCCACTCTACCAGGCAAATAAAATCAGCGAAAATACCGAGTACAATATATATATATAATACAGAAAAGGATAAATTAGATATATATACGATATATAAATATTACACATTTGAATACAGTTAGAAAGTTGATAAAAGTGGTGTTAGAATTCCACTTGTTCTTCGATAATTTTTCGCAAGGGGGAGGAAGGAGGAGGAAACATCAAAAAAGAAAAAAACATATTTTTTGGTAGAAAAAACTATAAAAAATTTTTAATGTTCAGATTTAAATATTTTAATGTTTTATATTAAAGTTATTATTAATTAGAATTAATAATAGGGATTTTATCTTTAGGATTTTTTTTATTTGACTTTTTTTTCATTTACTTCAGATAACAATATCATATACATAAAACCTAAATTTGCTGCACTAACCTCTGCCAAAAAGTATTATATTAACAACTCTTAAAAATGATTTTAAGTTGGTAGGTCCTCTATGCATACTAACCTTTAAATTGTGTATCCTTCAAGTTAAATAGGGTAAAAGAGATTAAATCTAAGGCGGACTAACTTCAATGCTAAATTATTGGCGATATTGGTTATAAAAGCTCGAAATTTTCAACAAAATTAATTTAAAATAAAAAAATTATTTTTCAAAATACCATGTGACCAAAATGCCTCAATTTAGAAGTTTGCAACCTGAGTGTTAGAAACAAAAATCTTCCTAACAGATTCTAATGTTTAACAAGCTAAATTATGTATAAATGAGTGCTTTTTCATTACAATAAACTTATTAATGACCATTTTCATTTTATTTATTTTATATAAAAACATTTTACCCGATTATATAAACATCTAAATTCCTGTTGCAATATTAAACATCACATGTCTTCAATCCGTCAATGCAGATGTGATATAGGGCCTTTAAATATTCGTTGTTTCTTAACTGAAATTACTGTTAATGAATATCATATTATATGGGGTTTGTTAGCGAAACCCCTAGGCATACTAAAATAGAACATTTAATGTGGATTTAATATTACGAACCGTGAATTTTATATGTATAGTTCCGGAGTTTTTGTTTAGTAAAAAGGCCTTATTAGATAATATAATTTCCAAATAACAAGAATGGATTGTTTATTTACCGTGCAAATAGAAACGGAAGTATGGAATGTAATGAAACTATAGCACAATATGTACAGAATAAAATAATAGCGAAAAATGAGTTAAAAACCAACAAATATATCATGACAATTATATAAAATTAGGGAAAATGAGGTGAGGTTATTTATTATATTTTTTTAATATTTACATAAACTACGTCTTAAAATCAACACATTTACAATACTTTTTAGATTTAATATTAACTTTTATACATAATTTATTATCCAGATAGCTAAATTATATTGGATAACTCCGAAAAGAACTTCCAAATAGCATGTTTGCTAAATAATATACATAAGGATTACAGCCTAAAGTTTTCAATTAGTAAAATCAAATAACAAATACCTTCTCCGCCACATTTCACACTGGAAGAATGAATAAATAACTATGAAAAAATAGATATGCATTTAGTTATACACAAAACGTTTAAAATCATTGGAAAATGAGCTACACTTAAATTTTTATAAAACGAATGTTAACCCGTGTGCTTACTATACGATTCTAAAAGGTTAACATTATCTAAGAATGAAGGAAAAATATGGAGATGAAATCTATAAGAAATGTTACAGGACTACTCTTCTGATAAGAAGAGAAATAAAAATATTTGGCAAGAAGTAAATATTTTTATTATAACAGAAAAAAACAAGATAGAATCAATTTTAAATCATTCAATTGTGAGGTATAAACCATTAAGTAGAAAGATATAGGTAGAGTTGAATAGAACAATTTAAATGGTACGAGGCGTATGGGTTAAAATAATGAAATTGGTGGTGACGGACCTCTCTCTAAGCATTTTTTTTTGGGGGGGTGGGGCAAGTGATGTATTATGCGAGACGAAACACGTGGGAAGATGTAAAGAGAAATGAAAAGGCGCTGTGGACTTAGAATTGTAGAGCAATATAAGCGGAAAGAGAGGAAAAGTAAATAAAATCTCGGAAATATAATTATTACTTTCTGGACTGCCATTTTCATTCAGATTTGGGACGGTTGGTACTCGGGTATGGAACGCTTTTATCACAGGACGAATGCGTAAATTTGATTCCTTGATTGACTCCAAGTCTTCTGTACGTTTCCAGTTCTAATCAATGCTATTTTTAGCTGCTTCAACTTTGAAATATTAGCAAACATTAATAACTTAATAGAGTACACTAAGCAACTATCCAAATCATTTAGATTTTAGAAATGTACATATTGAAACAAAATCTGAAAATATATTAAGATATTGCATTATTTTATAGGTTAGGTTTACTAAAAGGAACAAAGTTGCCATGGATATTGGCACTTAGGAGCAAAGCAAAAGATGTTCCTATCCAAAGAAACGACTGTCATAAAACTGCGTTAAATTGAGATATGTGTTTAGGAACATGGCCAAAATCTGACTTGAATTTATCCCATGGGAAATAAAGTTGGCGGGATAGAGAAAACTGGCAGGGATAATATGGTCGGGCGACACTTCTGTTTAAGAGAGACAAAGAAAAAAACTATCCCATGGCTTTCTTTTGAATGTGGTGTGTGTTTAATTTCAACGTCTCTGTTGATTAAATTCTGCGATCATATTTTTAAACTTACGACTCCCTTCGTGAAGGAACTAGAGAAAGTGCTCAGTCTGGAACAAAGCGAAGGAAATTATTATCCTCCGCGTGAAAGTTGTTCATGTAAGAAAAAAAAAAAGTTGTGTTTCAGATAAGTTACTCAGGTTTCTCCCAGGTATCCGCTACATGCTCTCAGCGCGCGCGCTTGGCTTATGCACTTACGCGCGTGCGCATTAGTAAATCTTTCACCGACGTACAAAATATTTTAAAATACATTTTTATTATACCATTTACAATAAATGGAGTTTCATCATGTATATCTGTTTACTTTATTCTTGTTCTTCCTCTTATTACAGTTACTCTTCTGTAAACCTCTTGTTTTCATAAATTTCTATAATTCGTGCTGCTTTAATAGTTCCTTTTAGTTTTCTTATCAGTTAGGACCAGATTTACAGTCTTATTTTATGACTTATTTTTATACGTCAGATTGTTCCTTTCCTATTAATTGTAACATTTGTCGTTTTTAAGTTTATCTTTTTATTGCTTCATTTACTAATATAAGTGAAAATCTGTTTTGTTAAGTGTAGGGTTTCTTTAACTTAACATTTCTTTCCCATATTTTACAATATAGAATTAATATTTTACTATCGATGTATATAAGTGAATTTTGGTTTTGTTTAAAATATATCTATCCAAAATCTTCATTAATGATTGCTTTGTTATTCTGTATATGATTGATACCTACTTTCTGTTTATTTTTGTACATTTAATTCCCAAATATTTAATAAAGTCAAAAACTCATTCCCACTCAATAAAACCAAACGTTTATGCTCGCTAATTGCTATATAATTGGTAACATTCATTCTTAAACGGTTTCTCAATTTCTCCTTCACTTTTGGTGTATTCTGCATCTTTGCAGTAACGGATGACCGAGGTCGTTAAGGCGCGGACTCGTGAGCGTGAGGTCTGGGGTTCGATTCCCCACAGGGTCGTCCTCCCTGACTGAGGTTTTTTCCAGGTTTTCCTCAGTCCTCATAAACGGCAAATGCCGGGGAGGTACTCTAACCTAGGCCTGGAACGTTTCCTTCCTTAAATATCCTTTCCCAATATATCATTTCATCTCAAGTATCACCAGTGTCCACCGCCTGGGATGTCTCAGCAATAAAAACGGCTGTTAAACACTGCAATCTTCAGTCATGAAGGTCTGATCACCACAAATTGTTTTAAATTTATATTCTGTTTTAAATCGATACGTTGTTGCTATAATGATGTAAGAAAACCATAATAAACAATGAATATTTTACTTACCAAATTTACGTACAAATGTAATTAATGAAGGAACGTTGTCCATTTATGCCAGAAAACCTACAGTGATTTTGTTGGTGTTATAATATTTATACATTCTTTTATACGCTTTCTAAAAAATATGTTCACATTTGGCAATATTATTGGTATTTATTACTTGTACTATAAGGAAAACTTTTATATTGACACAATTCTTAGAGATCGAAAAATAATATTACAAGGTCATCATAAAATGTTACTTTTAAAATGATAATTATAAATTATAAATTTGAACATAACTTTGAAAAAAATTAGAATACCAGAAGATGAGCTAGCTGATGATCATTGGTTGATGATCAACGACTGTTGGCATCACTGGCTTTCAAGTGATAGTTCTTTGAATAGTAGAAATGAGCTTATATATACATTTTATATAACTGTTTTATTTTATTGTTACGGGCTATATAATAATTTAAAGAAATATACACCCAACCGTATTTTTGTAAACTTTTTTCATAAACTGGTCATGGTTGCATTATGGTCCTCATATAACTTTATTTGTTTCTTCAGTTGTTAAATATAAATTGAGTGTTTGTAATTTATTATATGAAAGAAAATATTCAATATTTACTTCGCGATTAAGGAAATCCAAAAGAAACAAAAAAATTATAGTGGTCTTCCCCAGTATGAATTTTGAATGCTAACGAACTAATCAATTCGCGAATATTCTTCAAAAACTTCAACTGTTTAGTGCTCACGTACAATTTTACTGAGAATTTTCTAAGAACAAAACGTAATGAATTCTTTTGGTCGAATAATGGCAAAGTTCAGCTGCAAGTGGACTGATGAGAGATCTAAGCTCTCGCAAATTCTTCCACCATTTGCAGATTTTACCAGGAAGCCTTTACCGTTTGAAGCTTCTGAGCGCATCGTTTCTCAGCTTGTTAATGATGATTAAATTTATGCGAACGTCACATTATTTTTAAATTAGAATTTGTAATACTTAGGACGCGCAAAAGTTTGTAAATATCCTGGAAGCATGCAACTGAAAGTCAACTTCCAGCATCGTGCAATGAGGAGGTAGTCCATTAGTTAAGGTAGTTATTTTAGGTTTTAGTAGTCACGAATTTTATACTTTATATTACAAAATATGGATTTCTTTTCGGAAGTAAATTAAAAGCTTTACTTCTAAATTGACTAATCCCTAAAGCGTTTTCTTGTGCAGGTCTGTCAATTATGTCGTTTACAACATTTGAACACATTCTCATGCCCCGTGAATGTTGTTCAACTTTTATAAATCAAACATTTATCGTCCACGTCTATTTCCAATAATAATGAAAACTTTGAAGATTCTTTTTTCATTCTTAATTTGATTTTATATGTTATAAAATTGGCAGGAAATTCAAGTTACGAAATTGCTGCCAATACCAAAAACCTAGTTTATATTCACTTGCTCCCAGAGACTTTTGAACGGGTGTCTGCAACAAGATCCGGAACACAGGGCTCAGATCAAGGTTAGAGATGACATTGTATTGACTTAATACTTAATTTAGTGTAAAATTATTGGAGAAGATACTAGCAAGTTAAATAATTATTAAGCTTAGAGACTGTTTTATATAACCTTGACCAGAGATGAGGTAAAATACTTCTTGAACACGATATCACCATAAGTACAACTCAAGTTAAAACACATTACATCAGCGGTAGAGGGGTCGAGTCGGAGAGCTACTTAGAAACAGATTTCATTGTACATGTTCAACCAAAAGTGCAGATTTTGTCTTCCGTCTCAAAACTTGCAATGATATGGACAATGCACTTCACGGTTGATGCTCAAGCAAGTTTTCCTGCACTTGTTTCATGACTTTTATTACTGTCAGAAAATATCAGTCTTAATCTCAATTTTGCATCTAAAAGTGAACTAGAAATGCGCTATTATAACCACGTCTTTAAAACTAATTTAGCTACTTAAAACAGCTGAACCGGCAGCATTTTCTATCAACAAAACAAAATGACAAACGCAATTATTTGTTCTAATTATTTTACAACTCTATTAAGTGCTTTAGAAAACTGTCATTTTCTAAGAGAAGGTAGGTAATAATTAATGCTATTTGATAATTAAATTGTATCTCTTTTTTTTTAATTGTATTTAACACACCTTTTTACTACGAGGCACGACAGGCGGTGGACATTGATGATACATAAAATGAAATGAAAATTGCGAAAAAAAATATTTTTAAGGAAGGAAATGCTCCAGGCCTAAGTTTAGGGTAACTTCCCAGCATCTGCTATTTATGGGGACTGAGAAATACCTGGAAAAAACCTCAGTCAGGGAGGAAATCCTGGTGGGATTCGAAGCCCAGACCTCCCGCTCACGAGCCCGCGCCTTAAAGATTTCTGCCACCCGTGGCGGTTTGTATCTCTTGAGTATTTGTTTCGCAAAGCTCATTAAAATTATTATTTCAAACACTGTAAAATCTTTAGATCCCATTTGATCCTGAATAATAAATAAATAGGATAAATGTCATTTAATGGAGTATTAATAGCATCTCAATATTATGTCGGTCCTGGTGGTGTAGTGGTAGCCATACTTGCCTCCTAAACCTAAGATCGCGGGTTCGATTCCGGACATGACCGATGGATTTTTTCGGGTGTAAAAATCCTAAGTATGACTTTCTTCGGAAGGGAAGTAAAGCCGTGGGTCCCGTGTCGTACATTTACAGCACGATAAAGAACCTCAAGCCTGAAAAAAAGAGGCCTCTGAGCAAAATTTGTCGGCCGTTTCACGCCCTGATTTGAATGGGACGCTGATGACCTGAGATGTTAAAGAGCGCCCGTAAATAAACCAAATCCAAAAAAAGCAACATTATACGTTGTATGCGGTTCGGTTCCTGCCAAGATTGTTCTCCCTAGGTGTTTTTTAGAAGTTTCTTTAGTTCTTATAAATGGCTAATAGGAAGAGGTATCCTAAACTTAGGAATGGAATGATTCCTACTCCTTAAAAACTTCATTTATCAATTATCGTTTCATCTTTTACATCACCATGGTCCACCGACTGTAGTTAATGCCTTAGTATTGAAAATGGGCGCTAAGCACAATCTTAAAATAGATTTGAAAATGCAATTACACTTTTATATCTTTTTTAATAAAAATTCTTTTTAATTTATTTTCTAGAAAACGTTGTATTCGACAAGCGTATTTTGAATAAATCATGTAGAAGGCTTTCAAACTAATTCATGCGATCACCGATTCAAGAGTGGATTACATCTTGAAGAAAAAGGTAGCGAGCGTTGCAATTGGTGAAAATACTGTACAGGATATAAGTAACACACAAGTAGATTCTTTAAATATTTTTTACGAACACAGCTAACCTCCACAACAAAACTTTTCAGAATAAAAATCTCACGAATAAATGTCGTAGCCAAATTTTCAAATGTAACATATAACCTTATAAAATGTCCAAGGACATAAAAGTAATGCGCATTTTATAAAGAGTGTTTATTTAACATATGCCATTCTTTTAACGCTTTAGCCCCAGTATCGAAGTAGAAACAAAATGAAGGCAACACTAAAATTAAACTAAATTTAAAGAACTTTTAGAAAATAATCTGAGATTCGTATTATATAAAGAAGACACTGAATATTGTCTAAAAAAAGAATTTTAACTTTAACTATTTTCACTGGAAAAGATAATAAAATGAGTTTCCCAGTAAATATTAAGTTATACATTAATTATTTTAGCTGGTTAAGAATATTTGTGAGATAACCAGGCTAGACATATTAGTTATTCATTTACTTAAAGCTTTCATGGTTCATATCATACGCCATTCAGTCTATTGATCCTATATTAGATTAAACTAGATTGAATTATTTTTTACTCTAGATGTAAATTGCATCAGGAATTACATATTGCATATGTCGCATCAAGAGATAAGATATTTACATAAATGAAAAAATTATTTAAGAGGATTTAGAACAATTCTTTTTTAAGTGAGCGAATTCGTTTATTGTTTAGAAATATATTTTTGAAATTCTAACTTTACTTTTGCTTTGTTATAATATAATTATTTTCTAGCTTGAAGTGAATCAAATAATACAATATCTCTAGCCTTTCTGAAATGTTTGTGGATTACTGCTTGTTCTGTGTAAGTTATATCTGAAATGTGTTTTGTGCCGCATATCTGAATTTTGTTATGAATATTTCAGAATTTTCTACTACAAACACTCGCATGTTTGTTTTAGAAAATGGTTTTCAGTGAGTTGTACATTTTGCTCCTTCTATTATAAATATCCCTTTAGAAAATACAGAATTTCCCTATAACATTATTGTATATATCGTTAATTAATTAAAGTATCCTAATATACAGTTTTGGGATGTTCCTATTTTGAAAATTACAATACCTGCTGAACTAAACTTCTGTAAAAGACAACAATTTTAGGCTTTTAGTTCAAACTATGATCAATAAAACGAACAAAATATTTTATTAGGAGTTTAGTTTATTTTCTAGCCTTCTTACCGAATGTTTTTATTTTTTATTCAAAAGTAATATGTTTAGTTTTTTTCAAAATAATTATATTATCATGTTAATATCAAACAGTAGTATTTTAATATAGAAAATATTTTATTAGACAAATCTGATGAACGGTTAATCTGAGCTTCTTTAATGACTACACTTGTATCACCAGCCAAGAGTACCGAAAAATAATTTTTGTTTATCCTTAAGGGATTACATAGCAAAACTCAGCAACATTTCCGTCTGTTGTAGTCCGTATTTAGGAAGAAACGTCTGTTCATGAAATAAAACAACTGAACATTTCTTTCGTTCTGGCGGGTGAAGCACTGCTCGGGTTGTAAACACGTCCTTGTTTATTGGGCGCCCGCATGCGTTGCATTCGAGCCTATGATCCCTTAGATCTGCGCCAAGGGGGGGGGGGGATAGGTGTTTGACTCTTCATTTGTTATAGTACCTCTCTAGTCTATTTACATTTATTGCAACCTCCTTAGCAGACCAACATTTGTTAAAATGTATTGTTTCATTAGGAATGTTATTTCCGTTTCTATTATTTTGAGACTGTTTCGAATAAGTTACAGGGAGGGATTCTTTACACCACTGGCACATACATTTTCGTTGTGAATGCATACATTTCTTTTTATTTATGAAAGTCTCTTTATTTCTTGGTAGCCCTGGCTTCCTATAATTTCCACGCGCACGTGCATTCAAAAAGGATGTTATAACATTTCCTGTAAATTTATTCCTTAACAATTTGTTTTTAGAGTTAATTAAAATTAAATATTTTTTTTTCATAATTCTTTCTCCATTTCTATAAGAACTATTTTAATGATACTTTGCATGTTTAATATCTAAAACTAGCTTTATAATATAAAATAAAAGTATTCTATGTTCTGAAAAATTTAAATTGTTCGTTCTCAAAAATTTTATTGTCATATTTGCATCAAATAGACATTTAACAACATTAATTAAAAATATTTTGAGCTCTTCCACAAAATTTATGGTTATAAATTATAACATATTGAAACTTGATAATTAAAATGTATACAGTACAAATAAAGGTATGGGACATTTTTCTGAAAATATAATTTTAAATACCCTTTTTCCCAAAATAATATTGTAAAGACTTTAATTCAATATAAAATAATACAGAGGTTTATATCATTAGCCTTAATAATATTAATATGTATGTAGTGTTTCATGCACCGTTTTCAAAATTATAAATCTTGTGATGTAATCAATTGTGAAAAATATACTTTTCAGAATATCAGCAACATATTTATAGATTTATGTAATGACAGGTGCGGTCTTAATATGCATTTATAGGTTAGGTTACAGAAACATGCTTGCTGTACTGATAATCTCTAAATTTTGAGTTTTTCCCCCATGTTATTACACATTTTTTCAACGATTTCTGGTTATACCGCGCCAACAAAATCTTTCACTTTTAAGATCAACAATAAAAGGCTTAACAATTACTTTTTGTTTGTAACTGGTCTACCACACTGCTCGCGCGTCCACCGCATTATTAAAATAAAATACATTCAGCTAAAGAGAAAACTTAAATTGATAGAAGATGAATAACTTAAGTCATGAAATAAAGAAAATACCTTGGCTGAGGTTAATTTAAAAATGCAACTATCATCGTACACTGAAAATTTTCTAATGCATAAATATGTAAATTTCGTACACATTTAAAACTTTCTGTCACATATGTGAAGCTGAAAGTTTTTTTTTCAAATTAATCGTGCAACTTTTTTTTTTAAAAACTATTTTGAATATTAAATTAACCCCTTAAATAACTTATTAGGAAATTGTTATTTATTAAAATAAGTTCAAAATATATTTCCTGGTTTTTATCACAATGATTAATTATCTATCTGCGTTTGTTTCTTCTAGCTATTTTGACCTCTCATCTCCTTCCGAAATTTAGTTTCTGACAAGAATCCAACTTTTACGCTTAGGCAGCATTTCCAAACACAATGTTTATAAACTGTTTCTTCATTATTTAAAATAATTAACTTTACTCTGCACAATTACCTTTATTTCAAGAATAATGATATTATATTAATATTACTACCCAAATAGCAAAACTGTTCCACCTGATTAATTTTGCTGTTACAAATTTTGACATTTATTTAAATTTTTGTCTGTTTATTATTAGTGAATAAACACGTTGTACTAGGTTAATATATAGAGAGAAAACATATTTATTTTACAAAACTTTTATGAGACACCCCATCATTGAAATCCTTTTGTTTTTGTCGGTCCTGGTGTTGTAGTGGTTACCATACTTGCCTCCTAAACCCAAAACGCGGATTCGAACCTGGCCAGGACCGATGGATTTTTTCGGGCGTAAAAATCCTAAGTATGGCTTCCTTCGGAAGGGAAGTAAAGTCGTGGGTCCCATGTTGTACATTTGCGGCACGAAAAATAACCTCAAGTCTGAAAGAGAGGCCTCTGAGCAAAATTTGTCGGCCGTTTCACGCCCTGAATTGAATGGGACGCTGATGACCTGAGATGTTAAAGAGCGTCCATAAATAAATCAATCAAACAATCCTTTTGTAAGAGCATTAATGAGGCAGCTTATTTGGAAATAAATTAGGGATTACTAGCAGAGCTCAAATTTTAATAATGTAATAAAAATCCAATATTTAATTTAATATTAAAGTCGATATAAAGAGATTTCCCAAATAATAAATTTATATTTAGATAATCATTAAGGAAACTGTAAACTTTTTTCAATGATTTTTCCCTGTATTGTTCCACAACCAACAAGAAGTGTTTTTATTCCTCACATTTCGTAATTATACTTCTCCGATACGACTAGACCGCACTCAGTCAAATCATTGGCAACCTTCATACACCTCATAATACTGTTGGTTTCTTCATTTATAGTCCAGTTACTCAAGTTTATCTGCAGGAAGTTACAAGGCTAAAAATATTCGTTCTTTTGAAGAAGAAAAAATTTCAAAATTTTTATCATTAATTACCGGCTTTGTTATATATATATATATATATATATATATATATATATATATGTATATATATATAACTTTCTTTAATATTATTATTTTTATTTCAAAATAATTATGGAATAGTGATAAAGTAAGAAGTTCTTCAGACACATATGGTTCAGAAAAATTCCTAAACCTCTTCCTGCTACTTTTGGTTTGTTTTTTCCTTAATTTAATAATCGCTTTACCAGTTTTTGAATGAGACACTTGAGCGTACTGTAAACCAAGGTTTTATATTTATACGAATGCACAATTTTAAAATACTTATTTCTATTCTTTTTCAGTTATTTCTAATTATCGTTGTAACATTCACATTTAAGAAAATATAAAACTGCTGTCATCCATCAAGAATGATTCAGACCCTCAGAAGCTCTGAAGAGAATTGTCTCTTAGGCAACTTTCCAAAAATACGAGAACGACTACTGAGAACTCTTCTCTATGCTGGTGTTGCTCCAATTGACTTTTATAGAACACTACAGTACTATCTTGAACAGCTTGCAGTGTTTCTGATTTACAGTTATGAGATGTAACAATGTGAAATGGTTTTACATCTATTCTCTTTCAGTGATTCTTAAATCACTTACGTTTCCGAACCAGTGGATTGGTTTAAAGCTTAACGAAATACTTACTGCTTGTAATAACACAAAGATTGCAATAATCCTGGCAAAATTGTTCACAGGATTGTAGGAATTTTCCCATCTAAAGTTTAACGTTTACATTTACTATTAAAGATAAAATTAATTATATATCCAACAGTTTCAAAAATAGATGACGACAATGCATCCAAAGTATATATACGTCAAGCAGCGTTCTTGCACTTTTGTAAGGCTGTATTCAAAACAACACTAAATGTTTTACGAGACCTCAACGCACACTGCACAAGTTATAAACTTTCTGATTATAATTTTATCATCCCAAGCACTTGCTCTGCATTTCCAAATACTAAGGCAGAAATACCACCGTCCAAAGTCTGTTGCCTACACTCTCCCCACCTCAGCACATAATAGTTTCAAGTGTCAGCACCTGAAATATCATTCTTACCATGCTGCAGCACATGTCATCAAAAGAGAAAAGAAATGACTCACTAGAAACTATAAAAAGTTGCAATTATATTCTTTGATATAAAGATAAAATGCCCTATAGTATCTCTTAAGAGCAAATGTCTCCTAACAAGCAGGGAAAGCTCGCTTTTTCTTAACGTAGTGAACCATTCCACGCTAGTTGTTCGTATGCTGTTTAAGACACTCTGACTGATTTGTTCTTTGTCTACTCCATTTCTTACTGCACTAGTTGCTTCTCGAGAAAATTCCATTTTTCTCTTCCTCTTGCTACTCTTGACCAATCTGGACCTGCATGTTCCTTGAAGAGGTCTGTCCATCTTCTTCTGGGTCTTCTTGTGTCCTTTTTCCTATCCGGGAGTCCCACATAGAGATGTTGTAGGTCCATCTATTGTCGTGCATTCTTGCGATGCGACCGCCCCGTTGCCATTTGCTTCTGGTAGCTATTTGTGCGATGTCTGTCGTCTGAGATAACTGACTTATTAATACTGTGGGTCTTCTGTCCCCAGAATCTTGCGTTGCATTTTTCTTTGGAATATTTGAATTTTGTTATTTTGTTTTTCTGTTATCAATACACAGATTTTATTGATTTTTGTGTATTTTGTGAATCTCTAAAAATTGTTCAAATGAAATAAATTTTAAGCAAAAAATATTCATAAAATGAAATTAATTAACTGGACATTTAATTTCAAATTAAAAACATCGTTTTTATGATGTTTCCTAATGCATAAGAATATGCTGATACAAATGAGCTATACAAGCATTGACCACTCTGGCGGCCTGTGGTAATCCGGCCAACGATCCGCTTATTGCATTGTTGCTTAAACAATGTGAAAATATATGTGCAATGACATCACCTAAATATACTATTATCACATTTTATGAAAAAACACACAGATCAAATTTTAGAATTTTTGTAAAATATTTATTGCTCCTATATGCTGAACTCGTATTAACTTTTTTCGTTTTCGCATGTGTGCTTGTCTGTTGTTTCTTCTGCATAATTTCTTTTTACTTATTCATAGATTTTTTTTTTCAAATCCAGTTTGACTGACTTACTGGGTCAGTACAATGCATCAAGAATATTCATTGCGCAGAAGAAAATATATTGAATCAGCATTCACATGTCAACTCTCTCAACCGCCACGGGTGGCCGAGGTCGTTAAGGCACGGACTCGTGAGCGGGAGGTCTGCGGTTCGAATCCCGCCAAGACCGTCCTCCCTGACTGGGGTTTTTTCCAGGTTTTCCTCAGTCTTCATAACTGGCAAATGCCGGGGAGGTACCTAAACTTAGGCCTGGAACGCTTCCTTCCTTAAAAAAAAAATATCCTTTCCCAATTTATCATTTCATCTCATGTATCACCAGTGTCCACCGCCTGTGGTGCCTCAGTAGTGAAAACGGGCGTTAAACACTACTCAAAAAAAAAAATGTCAACTCTCTAAGAACAAACCTGATCTTCTCCAGTGCCTCAAGAAACTATCTCCGAAGTATGGCTTCCTTCGGAAGGGTATTAAAAGCCGTGGATCCCATGTCGTACATTTACAGCATGTAAAAGAACCTCAAGTATGAAAGAAGAGGCCTCTAGGCAAAATTCATCGTTCGTTTCACGCTCTGAATTTAATGGGACGTTGATGACCTGAGAGGTCAATGAGCTTCCATAAATAAACCAAATCAACAACTCAAAAAATGTCATGTTGTTGAACAATATAGCCAACTTAATAATGGTAAATTCCACTATAAATGAGGGAAACAGCATTTAAGATAAATTTTAATACGGTGAGTGTGAGATGGAATTTGTAAATAAATATTTAGTAAGTGTTAACTTTTGATGTGACTTACAATAAGTGGAAAGTGAAAAATTCAGTTATTTTGTTTAAAGCTACAGATTTTATAAACTGCAGTTTTTAGTTTAAACCTAGCATGGGAAGATATTTATACTATCATCTTGAGAGTTTTCAGTTTGAAACCCAGTTTTAAATAAAATTACACCATTGTGAACACTCTGATAAGCTCACTAGACTTGGTAATATGTGGAACCACGTTAGGTCAGAGAAATATTTCCTCCAGTGCCAGACTAAAGAGAGTTATCCCCATGGAGCTGGCTCGGGCGGTTACTCATGGCCTTGTATTCGGGAGGTCTTTGGTTCAGAGAAATTAGGATTAATATTTACTTTCCAAAAATTTAACGAGTATCTGATTTTCTCAAATTTCATCCCCTTGTTCATTGTTTCTGAATTGCAAGGTCAGGTAATGTTGGTTGGAGTTGAGCGGCGCGCGGTGGTGCAATTTGCTCCTGGGATAAACTGCACTGGCGTTAGATGTAACAGCAGCCCTTCCGAGGGGCTCGAATTCCTTAGAAGAGTTTCCGTTGGTGTGGTAATAGATAAACAAAAGAATAGGAACCTGGAAACGTTACGAACCACACACCGCATTCGTACCTGACGCCCAAATATTTTGGCGTCCTTCGTAACCCTCACGTCGCCGGTTCTTCCCGTTTTTTTTTTTTTTTTTTTTTTTTTTTTTAAATTTTTATGCTACCCGTTTTTACTACTGAGGCACCACAGGCGGTGAACACTGATGATACACGAGATGAATGATAAATTGAGAAAGGATTTTTAAGGAAGGAAACGTTCCGTGCCTAAGTTTAGGGTACCTCCCCGGCATTTGCCATTTATGAGGACTGAGGAAAACCTGGAAAAAACCTCAGTTGACCTCCCGCTCACAAGTCAGCGCCTTAACGACTTCGGCCAATCGTGGCGTTCCTGGGGTTTCGTAGGATTCAAAATACATTAGTTGGGCTTCCGCGTCTGAGATCCTACTCGTCTCAACCAATCCAAAACGTTATATATATATATATATAAAAGCCAGCAGAACCATATGGATGGCATTTGGGTTTTCTTTAAGTTGTAACAATAATATATAAGTATAATTACACTATATTCTCCATAACCTTTAGAGTAAAATATTCAGTATATAAACATGCAAGTTGAGTGCCTAAGACTTTTTTCCTCAGTCCAAAAGAGAAACGAGTCATCTGTTATCAGGCATTTTTGGAGCTTTGCCGTGGCAACGAGAGAGAAGTCCTGCAAAACATTGTTACAAGAAATGAAAGTATGGTCCTCTACTAAGATTCTATATCCAAAAGAGAATCACTGGAGTGGCGTAAATCTGGCGAAACACCGCCTCTAAAGACAAAGGTCACTCAGTCAAATAAGAAGATCATGGTCGCAATCTTTTGGGACTGTGAAGGAATACTCTTCATTGACTTCAAGGAGAGGAACACCACAGTAAATGGGGAGTACTATGCTGACCTACTGTACAGACTACGTGCTTCCATCAAAGAGAAAAGGCGAGGAAAGCTGAGTGGTGGTGTGTGCCTTCTTCACGACAACGCATCTGTACACGCAGCTCTTGTTGCATGGGAAGCAATGAAGAAATGTGGCTTCAAGGAGATTGACCATCCACCCTATAGCCCTGATCTAGCTCACAGTGACTATTTCCTCTTCTCAAAACTCAAGAAGGACCTTAGAGAAAGGAAATTTAAGTGTGACGAAGAAGTGATGGTTGCTGTTTATGCCCATTTTGCAGACAAGATTTCTGGCTATTTTTGGTAGGGGGATTGAAATGTTAATTGAAAGATGTGGGACGTGTATTGCAATAAAGGGTAACTATATTGAAAAGTGAAATACAGTTTTTATCTTTATCATACTTAGAAAACGGTTAGGCCGGAAACTTATGGACCTACCCTCCTATGTGGCGCATCTCGGGTGATGGACGATAGTGTGTCAGTATATAATCTTATCTACGCGTACGGAATATTGTTAACTTTCAACTATCTTATGTTGTACATAAATTGTCGTGATTTAAAATCTGATTAAATTATCTGCTTCTCTAAACAAAATTAATTTTTGCTGTTCAACTTATGTCAGTGTATTAAAAGGGCATTAACATAACCCCGCCCCCAAATGTTGTCAACATTCTTATACTCAAATCAGGTCTTATTAGGTCTTATAGCAGTCTTTTGGGCCTTATATATTTAAAACATCTGTATCACAGAGTCACACCCACTTCTATAAACCTTGAACTTTGATTTATTTTGAGCCTATTTGACTATCAACGTAGTGCCTTTTTAGACATGTGTAGTTTATATGTTATCTAATATGGAAATTTGCTTGACTTGAAAACAATTGACCCACGTATAGAGATGTCCGCAACCTAGAACTTCTGTTTACATGCAAACGAGTCCTTAAATGTCTCTCTTTGAAATAGATGTCCTAAGACAAGTTTTGCATCCAAGCAAAAAGTGGAAACATTTGTTAATAAGGCAATAGCTAGGATTCCATGATGGAAATATAACAAGCGGTAAAGCTCTAAGGAAAATGGGAATTATATCTAGGACATTGTTGCAAAAACTGGACGAAGTAAGGACTCGACAGGCCGAGTAACAAGGAAAAGATTAGAGAAAAGCAGCAAATAATTAATAGAGAAGGAGAGCACTGAAAAAAATATTTGAAAACAAAATTTTAGTGCAACATGCAACATTTTTTCCTCCGTGTTCTGAAAATTTAAGATTTCCTCTATAATGTATGTATATTTTCTAAAAAAATATCACCTTAAAAATCTAAAATGTTTATTTACTTTTATATACATTAAAACAATCTTAATTATTTGGAAATGTATAGTAATTAATGTGTCTTTTAAAAGGTATTAAATATACAAATTTAAGTCAACATTTTTCACATATTAATACTGCTTTTAAATGTTTGCATGAAAATATAATGAAAAGTTTAATTAACTCAGTTTACTAATCTTCTTTTCACCTACAAATAACCAAAAATTAAGTTCACTGGGCCCAGTAGTTTTTTTGCAAACGGTATACTAAATTTATGTATCGTTGTTAACAGGAATAGATAACCACTACCATGGTTACTGGTAGCGTTTGCGCTTCCCATGTGGCGAACTCGGATTCATTTTTTATTTGGGTTAGTTTCCTGAAGTTTTTTTCCGAGGCTTTCCCTCAGTGCTTTAGGCCATAAAGTTTCCTGAACTCATTCGGTCTATTTCTCGAACCTTTAAGCGAGAGATGTGATGCTATTATGTCCAATCTGCTTGGTAGTCTGTCTTCAGTTGATTAACTGCTCAGGTTCCCCACAATATTGCTAAATTGTATTAAAATACTGAAATAATTAAGACTTCTCCATATTATTAAAATATATTTTTCAATATTTTAGCTCTACTAAATCTATTTTGGATTGCTCATATACGGTAACGAAAGCAGTAACGGTCTTCTGTGAATTATTATAAAGAAATTGTTATTTTAGCTAGGTTTTCACCAGCTGTAGAACAGTAATTAAATGCAGACCGACACGTTATCATGTTGGTCAAAACAGTTTTTTGACCAAAGTAAAGTAAAAGCATGAAAGCTTTCAGTATATTACGCTGCATTGTTAACGCGCTGTTTTCATGAAATTTTCAGTGGTGGGGGCTGATCGATTTTATCGCCGTTAGAGCAATCCCTCGAAAAGTCGAGATAAGGGGTATCCCAAAGGAATCAAACTAGCGCACGCATACATTGCTAACAATTCCATTACCAAACAAGACTCTTTTAGATTTCGTGGCCTACTTTAACAGCCGTCTGGTCCGCATTTTGTGAGTCACTTGGGAATGCATTTGTTCAACCTTGCATGTTAACCATATGGAGTTTCTCGAAATCTATATCTCAGTTAAATTTTAAGAACTTTCCAGAGGTTTAGATGTCCCATCACGGTCATTTTAAGTTGCATAACGTTATTAAAACGTCAAGCCACTTTTGAAACTGTTGTAAAGATGTAAAAGCGATAAAATAAAAAAGCATAAAACCAACAGTTAAGTAATGAATGAGTTTATATATATTATAGATGAATATAATTTCCTGAAAGTAAGTTTTATTAACACGTAGCGATAAAGGCCTAGAGGGCTTTTTAACAATAATTCATTGATATATTATTTTGTACTGAGTGAGCCATACAACTATTGACCTTTTACACGGCGTTTGTTCACATAGTCAACAGTGGAATGCTAATTCAATATTTAATAAAATAGGTCACGATATTTGAATATGAAATAATGTTTTCTTAATAGCCCCTTGATGAAATTTGTTCTGTTATAATACTATTAGTTACAATATTTTGTAATATTTTATTCATAAAATTTGAAAATTATTTTACATGTATTTATTTTATTCCTGCAATATTTAGTAACATAAATGAAATTCTTTTTTTCTGTGTTTCATTATTTGATCTTATTAATGGATACTCTGGATTTAGCCCTGTGTTGATTTTTGATCGTTTATAAATTATATTACATATGCTTGATCCTCAAATAGCCACCTTATTACCATTTAATTTATTTATTAAACAAAAATTAAGATAAGGGCATATTTTATTGTATTTATGTCATGGTATTCAGATTAAAATTGTTTATATTATTATTGAAAGCAGAAGGTTATAATTTTTTAATTTTGTTAATGATTTTTATTTATCAAACGCATTTCTGCAATATAGACAGACACGCACTCGCGCGTGCGGACATATCCTTATTAATAATCGTAATAAACCTGCTTGTTAATAATCAATGAACAGTTTTCATTAAAATAATCCGCCAAATTTCAGGCTAAACACGTGAATTAAGGCCTTCAATGCTCAACAATGCATTTAACACTACAGTTGTTCAGCTACATTGTGATGTCTCTCATTACCTTTTTGTTGAGCTGTAAAAGCGATGACATCTGACTTTCAATTCTCCTGTAGAACGCTAATGAAATTTATCGTTATGGCACATAGATGATGTTAGAACAGCTGATTTGCCTTTCTTTGCGATCTATGATATCGTTATACCTTTTTGAAAGTCAAGTATATTCTATAAGTGTGTCAGTTTGCTACTAAAACAAATTTTGATGGTAGTTGCTCTTACTTTTCAAATAAAATATACATTGGCTGATAATATTATTATTATTTCTGCCTATATTTTCATAGCGTAAAACAGAAATACCAATAAAATAGGAAAAAATTAACATGACTACAGTAAATAAACGAAAATAAAAATTTCATCTTCAGTCTGCATGGTTACCTAACATATAGAACCATTAATGGTCGTAGTTCCAAGTATCTAATGCCATATTTGGGAGAATTTAGGAACATTTGCATATGGGGTCTCACAGACTCAAACCTTGAGGCTTATGATTTCAAGAACAAATAAATAATTAAATAAATAAAATGTGATTTAATTTTAATTGAAATTGTAGCTTCTTTTGAGAAACCCGTAAGGTTTTTTATGCATACAAATTCCTCTCCTCTTACCGTCTTGTGTTTTAGCAACTACGGTATCGCAATCTGCACACGTGTTCGGAAGCAAGACCGCTACCCAGTCATTTCTAGAAGGCACAGAAGCCGCAAGTCACATGACTGATCACGCGGACCTCTACGAGCAAGCAGTTTTTGCAGTTTCAGGAAGCAGAACAAACGGGAAATCAGAGAAGACTGGCTGTTTTATTCGTCCTTTTTGCAGAATTAGAACGGTTTCCCCTTGCGATAACATCTGTGAGAAGTCATTGTGTGAAAGTGAGGAAACTGGCAGTGTCAGTTACAGTCTTAACATGTACTGGAGATGAAAGTTGAAGGGATCTACAAAGGACCGCTTTCGGCCCAATTATTTCCACGCATTGAATTAGAGAACATTTAATTTTTTTTTAAAAAAAAATTTCAGATTATTTTTATTAATGATTATAACTGTTTTTATACATCATTAATTTGCTTCAGGTCATTAAATGCCCCTATGTTATTTTGTGTTGAGGGCTATGTTTTATTTATTTTTTTAATGTAGAATACTCCATCCTGGGAATGCTGTTCATAAAGACTACAAGCAATAAACGAACATGATCTTGATATAGTTCAGTAAGCGATTTGACCAGTAAGAGTTGTTTACATTTTACGGCATATTTTTTACTTGATTCCACTCTTCTTTCTCTAACAGTTCAACAAAGCTCTAATTTTATTTTTGGAAGGTAAGTACTTTATTTATTTAATGAGATTTTACTGCTTCCTTCGTGTCGCACAGGCTTACTACACAGGGTACCATAAAATGTATACGTACTTCAAGCAAAGAAAAAACTGTGTTAACATAACAAAACTGAATTCACACAAACAGAAAATCATGAGCACTAATCATCTTAGACTTTTACAGTTACAACCGTTGCTCAAAATGCCCACCATCGGCGTCGATACACTTCTGAGTACGTTGAACTACTGATTCAGCAACGTTTGCGAAAGTATCCTCAGCGATTGCAGCACATGCCGTTTCAATTTCTTCCCGAAGTGCTGCCAGTGTAGCTGGTTTTCTACGGTATACAACATCCTTAGGAGTTCCCCGTAGGTAGAAGTCCAACGGAGTTAGATCCGGAGAACGCGGTGGAAACCTCTTCGTCCTATTGCCTTTGAACTTCAACAACAATCTTGGTTTTCCAATACCACTTCAAAATTGCTTTCCGCTGTTCAAACGATAATCTTAGCTCCATTTTGTTGTAGCTTAACGTAATGTTAGATACATCTGTTTACAGAACGTCATATGTCTTCTTTTGTTTGCTGATTTATGATAATCTTGGTTTCATTTGTTCATTGTTGATTTACTATAATCTCGGGTTCATTTTTTCATTGTTGATTTACGATAATCTTGGTTTCATTTGTTCATTATTGATTTACGATAATCTTGGCTCCATTTTGTTGTAGCAACGCTAGCATAACGTAATGTGAGTCACGTCTGTTTACAGAATATCATACGATAATCTTGGTTTCATTTGTCCATTGTTGTTTTACCCGTCACGTATCAACACTATCATAATGTATGAGCCACATCTGTTTACAGAACATCATACTACACATTACTGTTGTTTTTCGGTCCAACTTTGAAATGTATTAAATAGATATCTACTGTGAAAGTGTGTATACATTTTTTTGTTACCCTCGGTATATAGTACGAAAAAGGCCTAATATAATAACAGTGCATGATGATAAAATGTAGGATAAAAGTTTTACTATATGATCTGAGATTTCAGAAATGCTTATAGCTATAATGGAATTGACACAATTGTACAATAGAATTCAGCGATAGAAACTTGTTATTAAAACATGGACACTATAAATAAAGCCGCTGAAAGTATAAAAAATTAGACATTACTTCCATAAGATTGTATCTTTAAAGCTAAAAATACCATCATAATGTATGATAATTATACAGCTATTATGATGATTTAGGTAATCTAATAGGTACATATTGGTATGCTAAATTAATGTTGTTACTTGGTGCTATATGAACCAACTGTATTGCAGCTAAGTAAGGAACTCATATTATATTTAACATACATAATTTAATAAAATATATTGAATTATTCAGTTAACTAATGACGGACGCGGCGTCAGGGGATTGCATAAGCCGACAAATAATGGCTCACAGATTTACACTAGAGTCGAGGCGGGCGGAGAAATGGTTGTGTAACACTAGAGTGACATTCTAGTAAATTGTAATGCATTTCTGCAATCTGTTTATAAAATTATCATATACTTTTCTTGGTTGTTTTTGAGAAATAAAAATGATATCTTATGGTCGTCTAAAATGTGTGAAAACTATTACTTTATGATCATCTGTGGATTTCTCCCCAAATAATCTCCAATAGCATGAACGGACATGTTACAGACATACAAATTATAAATAAACACTCTTTATGCAACGATAATAAGAACTTATATTTCTCATTTACTATTTTTGAAGACTAGTCCTTTACTCCTTTCGCCGAATGTTGTGAGACTCAAAAGTTAACGTAGCAGTTCGGTAAACCCCACCCGCCCAGAGCGATGGCTGATGGAGTCTCCCGCTGCCGCATTGCAAATCAGATAATCCGATAAACCGGATCTTTGTTTTGTTTTTCTCCATACACCCAATCCGCCGCTCGGTGTAAAATGTGATTATATTTTCATAGAAGATAAATATCTGATTTCCGAGTCTGTAGGCTGTAAGATAATCAGTAATTTTGTAGTTTAATATCCTGATATACGGTTGAGCCCCGCTTGTTGTGCTAACTTTGCAATAGATTTTCGCAATGATTGTTCTAATCAAGCAACGATATCATCCATTTTTTCTTTGTTAACGTCTGACGCTGGCATTTTATTTCCTTGTCCAACACTGACCCTGTTGTTTTAATTTAATCTCTTTTTTACGAACTGTAGATAAACCCCCCAAAAAGGTTTTTGAAATTCTGAACAACACTGAGCTGCCGGTTAATTAATGCATTATTTTGCATTAATTATTTGAACCATAGCAACCAGAGAAATGAATCGCACAGTAAACATTTCACTGTTTCGAACCTAAACACATGCTACCCGGCCTTATAAGCGACACTGTGCGTCTTGACTGTCGGTGTGTGCAGCTGTAACCTTCCAGCTTTGGACCCGGTACGCGGGTGGAGAAAAATAAAACTATGATGCGATATAAAGAATTTAACTTAGCCCATCATTATTGTTTATTCAATCAACAACCATTTATAATAAGTCTTAGATAAAGAATTTGTGATAATTTTAAGAGTTTTCTTCTGCAGAATAAAAACTCTGTTAATGGGTATAAACTTATTTCAATGAAAAACTAATGTAAACCTTCCGTAACTTCACAGAACGAATGTTATTGATTTTCAAACAATCTTTTGAAACGTGTTTTTTAAGTTTTCAATTAAATACATAATTCTTGAAAGAATCTTTGCAAATATCTTCTACATTGTTGTTCTAATAATGCTATCAACAACTATGTCAAATATTTTGACATTTCAATTTTTCATTCTGTGTTGAGTGCAAATAAATGTTCAACGAGAAGTCGCTCCGCAGTTATTGTGTAGCCGAGATTTTACTAAGGAAGCAAATTCGGATGCCAGCACTGATCGCGTCCCGAGCATATAGTTTTGTGTTTACTTTACCACCAAGGCAAGCACACACTCTTAAAGTCCAAATCTTAGCAACCGCTTAAAACCGGTTTTGAAGGCAGGAATGTCAGAAATATACGAGTACAGCTTTGTCCTGTGCAGTGCACACCAGCCGAGTGCGGAGGAACTTGTCGATGACCCGTAATAATGGTTTTAATTTAACTTTATATAATATAATTAGATATGAATCTTTTCTTATTTTGTAGAAATTTTTCAGCATTATTTCTAGTATTTTGACATAATAAATATTTGTTACGAAAGTGATACTTTGCGCGTATAATTGAAAATGCAGAAACATTACTCGTAAGGAAATAAACATTAATTAAAAACATATTAGATATCAATACTGTAAACTTTGCTTCTTATTGGAAAACTTTACTCTGTTGTTCATATGCAGTCCTTGAACATGTATCGGGTTAATTACTATGTTTCATCTATCGATGTTTTGGATACAAGAATAAATGCAGTGAACAGCTGAATGTAGGCAACAGTGCAACAAAAAACGTTGACATAGCATGGTTCTAGGATAGCTTATGTATGCAGGTAAGCTAAAGGTTCATCGAGAAGTCTCTTCGCAGTCATAGTATATTTGGGATTTCACAAGGGAAGCGAATTCCGCTGAACGTATAGTTATTGTGTTTACTTAACCATCAAGGCAAGCACCAACTCCAAAGTCCATATCTTAGCAAGGAAGAGGAGATTACCTGCTAAAAGCCGGTTTCGAAGGGAGGAAGTAATGCCAGAAATGTAAGAGTACAAGTTTCTCCTGTACGGTGCACCTTACCCGATTGCGGAGGAACTTGTCGATGACCCGTTATTTATAAATTGCAATATGCTGTTTTATTTGTTTTTTCTCCCCGTTTTGTTTTCTGTACTGCAATTGCGGTGCACGATCTCAGCAACGATTCCCGCTTTGTTGAAAGAACTCAATTAGCCTGTGTCATGAAGATAAAAGGGCTTCAGGAAGAAAAAAGAAAGCTGATGAAGTTTATTCAGTGTGCTGTAGAGGACACTGCTTAGGTTGAACGCATTTGCCTGTAGAAGATTCTGTGTGCTTTATATGTTGGGTAAATTTAGAGTTAGGCTTTTCTTACTTTTACTATGCTGTACCACTCTTTTGATTCCTAGACATGATTTATCGCCTACCTCAGCTTTTCTCAAATTTTCCTTGATCAACGACACCGCTTAGAGATCTCTCGCTGACATGGACATTTAATATTTAACTCAAATTTTAAAATCCTAAATTGGCATCCTATGAATTTTTACATTTTCACCACTAGTTACCAAACTCTAAAGAAATAAACCAATAAAAACAATTTTTTCTAATATTTGCTTTAATATTGTAGTGTATCCTTACACATTAGCATTAATTACAACAATAATATTACATAAAAGTACACAGAGAGGCGCAAAAGTAGCTACACACTTGCTGAATTTCATTTAACAAAGGAAAGCACTTATTTTTATGTTCAAACTCTTTACCTTCTGCATTAATGCGCCCTTTGGAGTCTACCTGGAACACTTTGACACACACACAAATTCAGCTGAATGTTGTTGTCAGATTGTGGAAGGCATCCTCAATGTAAATAGTCAACTCTTCAATAGTTCGTGGTGTCCTTCCTTACACTTCGTCCGTAATCATGCTCTAAAGAAAGAAATCTATTGAAGCAGACCAGGGGATCGTGCTGGGAATCCAATTGCTGCACGAAGCCCAAGTACACTTCTATTGCAAACGTTATCCGAACAACTGTAACATAACTGCAGGAGCTCCATCGTGCTGGAAGTAGAATTGATCAAAGTTGTCCAAATGCATGATGATTCCTGGTCTAGCCCCTTGAAGTAGAACCAAGTATTTATTACCATCGAGATCTCCTTCAATAAAGAGCAGCCCAATTACCACATGCCGATGTTGCACCCCACACATTTACGCCGGGTGATTTAGTGCTTGCTCCAAAACAACATGAAGGTTCTCCGTGTACCAATAAGTAAATTTATATCGGTTTACATGTCCCCATAACTTAAAGGTGGCTTCGTCCGGCCACACAGTATTTGAAAGAAACTGGGGTCATATCCATACTGATTGAGCATATCTCACAAGAGTGTAGCCGCCTGTTTGGATAATTTTCCAACAAACCATGTGTCAGACGTGGAATGTACACTTTGAACTTCTGTTGATGCAATATCCTTTGATAGTCCTACGTGACATTGCTGGAAATTCTACCACCAATGTTCTTTACATTCCCCCAGTTCACTTAAACCTCATTGGTAACTGATCTTTGCAGAAAAAATTAGTACCTCTTTCATTAACATTTTCCACTGTTACTATTGATTCATTTCCTGTTTCTTGTTCATCGCGCTGACAGAGTTACCAATCTAGAAACATCCTACATGGATAGGTTCATAAGTTTTCGGCCTAACCATTTTCTAGGTTAGGTTTGATAAAGAAAAAAAAAACTATACTTCACTTTTAATATTGTCACCCTTTATCGCAATACATCTCTCACATCTTTGAATTAGGATTTTAATGTCCAATACCCCCCCCCCCAAAATAGTCAGAAGTCTTATCTGCAAAATGGGCATAAACAGCATCCATCACTTCTTCGTTACACTTAAATTTCCTTTCTCGAAGGCCCTTCTTGAGTTTTGAGAAGAGTAAAATAGTCACTGGAAGCTAGATCTGGGTGTAGGATGGATGATCGATCTCCTTGAAGTCACATTTCTTCACAGCTTCCTTCGCAACAAGAGCTGTGTGCACAGGGCGTTGCCGTGAAGAAGGGGCACACTACTACTCAGCTTTCCTCGCCTTTTCTCTTTGACGGAAGCACGTAGTCTGTGCAGTAGGTCAGCATAGTATCCCCCATTTACTGTGGTGTTCCTCTCCTTGAAGTCAATGAAGAGTATTCCTTCACAGTCCCAAAAGATTGTGCCATGATCTTCTTGGTTAACTGGGTGACCTTGGTCTTTAGAGGCGGTGCTTTGCCAGGTTTACGCCACTCCATTGATTCCCTTTTGGAGAAGGGATCATAGTAGAGGACCATAGTTTTATCTCCTGTAACAATGGTTTGCAGAACTTCTCTCTCATAGCCACGGCAGAGCTCCAAAAATGTCTGACAACAGATGACTCGTTGCTGCCTTTGAACTGAGGAAAGAATTCTATGCATCCATCTTGCACTAGCCTTATTCATGTTTAAATGTTCATGAATAATTCGAAGGACTGTTGTTTTAGAAAGGCCCAAGCTTGCTGCTATTTCTGCAACTTTGAGCCGCCGGTCTTCCATAATTTCTCCTTCCACAAGAGCGATGTTCTCAGGAGTGAGCACCTCTAAGGGCCGACCTACAAGCTCTTCGTCTTCAATGCTTTCTCGACCCATTCGAACAAGTTTGGCCGATTCTTTTACGGTAGAATATGAGGGGTATGCTTCTCCATATACACCGTCCAATCGCTGTTTAATTTCATTTGGAGTTCTTCTTTTGTGACGAACTTAATAACAGCTCGATACTCCATTTTGAACATGTCACAATCTTCTACACTTAGCCTTCTTTATGCAACTATATCTGAACAACTGAAAACATCGAAGCGGAAGTTACAGCTCCAAATATTTACTTAACTGATAAGGTATGGCACCAGATAAGGGTTTTGTGAAGGTGATAATTCCTATGGGTTAGGCCTAAAACTTATGAACCTACCTTCGTATGATATTTATTAAAATATTTATTAGTACATCCTCAAGTAACTCCAAAAGGATGTTCCATAAATATTCAATAAACTCGTTCATTTAACTGCGCAGCAAATATAACCTAATTACATGATTATCAACAATTCCAACCCAGATACTTACATGAAATGTCAATTGATTGCAGACATTGTCAACAGGGTTGGGATTCATGTCACTCCAAATTTGGCTGTTGTTTACATTGAAAAAAGTCACCACTTGAAAAATATATCTCATCAGTCCATAATACCAGTCAGAAATTGTAATCTGTTAGGATAATCTTCTGAGATTAACATTAGCACTTTTTGGGTATGAAATGAATGCTTTCCATACTCACTTAACAATCCTCATAAAGTATTTTGACTAGTGTTTATATGTAGTGCTAATTAGTGGATTATTTGCAAAACCTCATCCTCAGAGTCTCAGAATTTACTTCTGAATCTATTTTCTTTACCTGAAACTGTCTCGAAGGTGCTAGTCTGGCCTTGGAAATGTTGCATGTTATAAAATATGACAATGCGGAAGTTGGCCAGCATAATTTCGTCGTGTCATATTAGCGCCATATGCTTTATGCATGTCTATTAATTAAACATTGTAAACTGACATTTTTAATGATTGTTATTTAAATAAACTCATTTGAAAGCAGTTATTTTATAAGATACATTGAAAACAAATCAACGTTATATTTTTTCATGGAAACGTAAATTATTATTATTATTATTATTATTATTAATTGATAATAATAAATGGACGTTTTATTGTACCAGTTTTAAAATACATTCAACTGTGAACATAAAAGTGTCGTATGGGCCTTACTACCGTACAGGCTAATATAGTCCTCAAAATGGCCATACACACAAATATACAAACACACATACATACAAAGCTACATGCATACATATACTTCGATATATTTACGTTTTCTATTAATAATTTATATATAAACACATTAACATGAGTGGAACACTTACTTTTAAGCCCCCTTCCATTTAATCACATTCCCTCTCCAACTCCCCCTCTTCATTATAGCCGTTAACCTCCTTTATCGAGTTTTCTCTAGAAATATTCCCAAATTGTGTGATTATCTCGCATGTACCAACACTTCCCGGCAAATGTTCAAACTTTACTGGAATTCCGAAATTGCGGTGATAAATGATCATTTCTTAAACTCTCCGTCTCCCTGCATTCTGCCAAAATATGTCTCCAGGTATCGCTTTCTCCGCACAAGGGGCAAATTCTTCCCCCAAGAGCATTAATTGTTTTGTTTCCTTTCCAAGCCCCTAATCTGAACCATGCGAGACCATTTCTTTCTTCTCTGCCACAGATATCTAAATAATGTCCCCTTCCCCCACACCGGATGTATTTGAGCCTGCAGGTTAAGTGATACTTTTTCTGCGCATTGAGTCTCAGTATTTTGCCTATTTATATCTCGCAAACGTCTGTTAACTATTTTCCAACTATTTCGTGTAATGTCCTCTCCTCTTAACCAAATATACCCCAATCCAATTTTATCTAAATCTTTACTTATTTTTGATACCCATCCCGTATCCCACCCTTTCCTTATTTGCTCCCTTAGACAAACTTCTCGAAGAAGAGCTTGATTTCCTATTATCCTTAACTAGTACATAATTATTCTTATTTTTAAATTCACACTTTCGTTAGAAATACCAAACTCTTTCAGAACCCCACAGTTTGCTGTTATCTCTCCTTAGTTGTATTCGTATTTTATTTATATTAAAACGGAATTAAAGGTAGCCATGAACGTCAATACATTGAGCGAAGTGTTTCGATTTTATCCTATTATCTCGAAACTGAAACGTTTCCAGACATTATTTTTTTGCAATAAAGAGTTTATTGCATACTTCTCATCACATTAAAAAAATGGGAATAGGAATTACAAAACACCCTGTATAAATGTGTTTCCAGAGAGCTATTGCTACTCTAATTAATTACATATTTTATTTTAAAGGCAACAAATGATTGTAAATCGTTTATGATTGCACCTTGTTTTGTTGTTTCTCTACTGTCATTTGCATTTAAACAAGGTAGCGTAAACTCCAATAACGTAACAAAAAATACCGAAAGAGCTCAAAGAAAGAAATAAACCAGAAATTAAATTCTATGTAAATTAATTTTCACTTTGTTTCTTAACTGAATGAAATTCTGAGAATATTTCCAAATGTACTGTACGCTAGTTACGAAAGCAAAATACGCCTGCATTCAAAGTTTCCAGAACTCTAATATAAAAAGAATCATTACATCAAAAAGTTTAAAAGGGCTTTCCACGAATTCTTTTACAAACATCAAATTAATAAGCGTCTAAAAACGGTAGCAAGCGAAGACTTTATTTTCTGTTTTGTTTAATTGCAAGCTTGGCAACAGGCTGTGTATGATTTATGTGAACTTTCATAAACTAAAAAACTTGAAATACGTAGAAATGCCAACAGAAACACAGTTTATTTTTCACAGTGGAAGTTTATAAACCAAAATTTTCAACTTGTGAGCTTCATAATTCTTGCTCACATAAAGGCCTAAAACTAATTTGAATATTTGTGAGAAATACTCGTGAAATATTAAGAAAATTTTACGTTTATATTAGTTGTCCATTTCCCCTACTTCAAAGTAAACTTTTAACACATAACCGTGATTAAGTTATTGGAGTTTTAAACTTTAGTGGACATAAGTTCTGTCCTCTTGAGCCAGTCATGTATCTACTAATTGCAGGGCATTTGATCTAACGACCGACACAGGCTATTGATGTTGTAGGAGATTCATTTGTTATGAACTGCATGATTTCAGAGTGTGAAATGATTCAGCATAAGAGTTATTTATCTATGATTCATTCAAACTGATAAGAATCGGTTGTTAAAATTTTTGGCGCAATCTGAACAAATATATTTTATTATTACCAGCCTCTTTCACATGAACATGAATATTTCTTGTAGTTCTATGGATAGTTTTAAGTGATATTATTCCTTAATTTTTTTAAGGAAATTACTTATTTTCGATTACATTACGAACACTAAACAATCAAGCGAGAGGCCGCTGTATAAGGAGAGACCGCGCTAGTGGTCGATGCTTGTGTAGTTCTCTGTATTTTGGAAGCAAATAATTCTTTCAAAAGTATTACACTACTTTTAAAGAAACTACAAATATAAATACTTGCTAAGGATACATTCTGCTTTTACTAAAAGAAATGAGAAAGAGAACATATTGAGCCAAACTCTAAAAATGTGCATAATTCAAGAGAATGCTTGTTAGAAAGTAAAACTTTTAGCTATTTAGAGCAAAATATAGCTGATAAATTATGAGAGAACTATTTCGTGTAATGTCCTGTCCCCTTAACCAAATATACCCCACTCCAATTTTGTCTGAGCCTTTCCTTAGTTTTGATGCCCATCCCGTATACCACCCTGTCCTTATTTGCTTCCTTAGACAAACTGCTTGAAGAAGAGATCGATTCCCCCGTATAATTCTTAACCAGTAATTAATTGTTCTTATTTTTAAATTTACACTTTCGTTAGAAATACCAAACTCTTTAAGAATCCCTCAATTTGCTGTACCCCTCCCTACTTGTAGCAACCGTTTTAGAAATTGTGTTTGTACCTGATTAAGTTCCTCGGTGTTTTCCTACCCCCAAATTTCGGCCCCGTACGTCATAGTTAACCTTACAACTACCCTGTACGCTAGGTGGAGAGTCGGGGGGGGGGCGGCTTTGCGCTCAAAGGATGTATATGCAGATGATAGATGTTGCCAAATAAAAATGTAATTAATTTGTTCCAGGTTATATTTCCAAACAAACGTAACTGTTGACCAATGTATACACAAAGTTACCTCGTTGAAAATTTGCTTCATTTTTATAACAACTGTGTGCTCTTTGAAAAGTATATTTTTAAACGATTAAGCAGCCTTGATCAACATAGAAAATAATAATTCATAAATTAAACGGGGTAACAAGTTTAACATATGAGAGAAATGTCATATATTATATTTTCAAATTGTTGGACATTTTTACTTATCCATTTTAAACTGTATTATGTTAAAAATATTTTCTTTGTTGGTATGAAACATTTAAAAGTAACACACTATTTTTACCATTATTGAAATGCGATCTCTTTGTTATATAAAATAACGTATTATGTTGAGAAGCAGGAATATCATTGTGTTGCACAAATTCAAACTTCGGCAAAATGATTTTTCAAAATCACTTTTCAACAAAAATTAGTAAACATTTTATTGGATATTTCAGCGTTGAACATGTGAAGAGTTGATGCCAGTGTAGCGTAGTTAAATAATGAGCTATTGGGGGAAAAGCTTGTAAACTAACACTTATCAAACTGCTCACAATTTGTTAGGTTAACTACACAGATAAAATCAAACGAATTTCACATAAATTAAATGAATATTACAAAATGTCTGTTATACGCCGATTTTACAATACAGAATTTCTGAAAAATGTATTTTCCCTGCGACAACCTCGATATATCAGCATAGTGTTTTGATCGTTTTGAAACTGTGCAGTTAAATTAGAGAAAGGCTATTGGTTACTTCTATAACTGGTTTAATTTATTGGGATGTTCTAAATAAACGATTTCTGAAATATAAAGAGTGTAACACTGAAGCTATTAGTGAGATATACTTATCTTTGAATAAAAGTTATAAAATTTATCTTTACAATGAAATTTAATGTTTACAAATTGATAATATAAAACAAAGGATTAAAAGCTCGAAGAACGAGTGTAGAAAACGACCAGCTTGTACTTCAGGTCAATTTTTTTAATAGTATTTAACTCCCATTTTTACTACTGAGGCATCACAGGCGGTGGGCACTGATGATACATGAGATGATTTGATATATTGGGAAAGAAACGTTCCAGGTCTAAGTTTAGGGTACCTCCCCAGCATTTGCCATTTATGAGGACTGAGGAAAACCTGGAAAAATCCTCAGTCGGAGAGGATGATCCTGTCGGGATTCGAACCTCAGACCCCCCGCTCACGAGTCCGCGCGTTAACGACTTCGGCCGCCTGTAGCGGTCTTCAGGTCAATGTATGGCCAATGGTCTTGTAAAGAACGCTCTAGAAACTCAGTGAGTGCAACTATTGAATATTACCTGGAGAACAAAGAGTTTAATAAACAAGCAGCACAGAGACAACAGTTATTAATTTTATTATATAAATGGCATATGAAATGTTCTACTAATCAGAAGAGCCGTTACTTTCTTTGAATGTTAAAGCTGGGTGGAATTTCTGAGGGTATCTTTTGCGCACTCATAAGGAAAGGTCACAGTGGAGACGCGTGGAACGCAATCAAACATGGTCTATCTGAAAGATGTAAAAATTCAAGTTGAACACAAAACTTGAAAATGCTATCGTCAACGTATGACCCATTAGAATCCATTTCTAATAACCTACAAATATTCTTTCTGTTACACGTTTCTCTAACTAACTCACAATGTTCTCCGCGAATCGCAGAAAAAAAACATGTAAAATTTGTTTCAAATTAGTACAAGTTTTGTATTTGAAAATGGTTGCTTTTCAGCTGCAATAATTTCACACTCCTTTCATTAAATCCCCTAAAGTTTGTGTGTACACATAACTTTATGTATTCCTTTATATGGAGAAGTTTTATCGTGTTTCCTTTGTCATCATATAGTGACTTTGTATTGTGTACTGAAAAACTAACAAAAAGAATAAATTGCTGGGTTATTGAAAATGAGCGCCTATGCTCATGTTTCGTAATTCAAAATGAAATTTATAGATCTTTCAGATGCGCCAACGTTGATTGTCTTTCCAGTGCCAATAACGTGACCTTTCCATGTCACAACTGCCATTAATGCTCAACAACTTGATCAACCATCAATAAGATGTGAAGTATAGGCAAGGAATTTCAATTATTTAAGCCTTTGGAATGTGTGAAACTGAGGCTGTGAACTAAAAACACAGTGTACAGGCAAATTATACAGTCAGGGTATTTGCTTACTGAGGAAATACAGTCGCTGCAAACAGAAAAAGGGAGAAAGAATCCTTGCGAATAAAGTTAGAAATTATATTTTTACTGTGAGCATAAAATAAATCAAAATTCCTGATGATAAAAAGAGGCAATAATTTGTGTCATAACATGTTGAAAATGATGCTCCTCAGCGACAATACATTGCCGCTTGGTGCGTAGAAAATTCCTGTATTTACTATAACTTTTCTTCTGTTACAATACGTCAATTCGGAAGACGTCTCTTATCATGGAAATATTCTCTCCCTCTCTCCCCCCCTCTCTCTCTCTCTCGTAACCTTTAACAAGTTGATGAACAGTTTTTATGCATCAAAACATTTTCTTTCAAATTACCATATCACTCCTATGCAATAATATGTTTTACATATGTATTGTACATAAAAACCCGTTTTTTCAAGATTATATTTTTGTTGTGGCCTAACACATAATTTACATACAATGAAAACACCTTGTAACATACGAACGCACAACCACGTTGACAAAGTCTCCTTCAAACTAACTATAAGTAGGAACCTGCATATGCAGCATAGGCCTTGACGCGCTCTGCCGGCCCGTAATTCAAATAACCTCAATGTATAAACTAGTAAGTAAATTGGAATTAGTAATGGGAAACCGAACACTCATTCAAAGTTTTCAGAAATTGGAAGTTAGTAAAAATTAAATCATTATATTAATTTTTAAAAAATGTGTTACTATTTAAATGGCATTAACATATTTTCAGAAAGCAATTTAGCCAAGTGCTTCTAAAATGCTGACTTTTCCTACATTTAGAAGCGTATTATAATTATTGTAACATCTAGAGTGTGTACAGCTGTAACAAGAACACTAAAATAATGCGTGGGTTGCAAGCGTAATCATATCTGAATGTTAAAACGTTATCCAATGTTGCAGAATACTAACACCAGAAGTGATATCAAAGTTTCCCATGTGCTTGGAAAACTTGCTGAATGAAAACCAGTTTCCGAGCCAAGAATTATTCCTACGTAATTTCCACGAATTGAATTATATTTCTGGAGCACTTCCACGCATCTATTAGTCACAACGGGAAACCCTCCATTCATGCGACTTCTTACTGTCATTGGCGCGTTCATATCTTAAATTAATTTAATTTGTCTTAAGAGTGTTTCAATTTTTATACCTCTGAAGCTGAAGACCTAGTTTTTGCTGCGTACTGGAAATGAAAAACAAACTCATTGCTCCGTACAGACAGAATGAAATAAAAAATTATTCCCTAAAAATTCCTTTTCAGCTGTCACATTGTTCATCACTTTCACAAAATCCTTATCTGTTAACTAAATAATTGCAGCTGAGCTTCCGCTTCCTGTGTTCATTTGTTCAGATATAATTGAATAAAGAAGTTATATGTAGAAGATTGTGAAATGTTTACAATGGAGTTTCGAACTGTTATTAAGTTCTTCACAAAAGGGGACTTACTCCAAATGCAATTAAACAGCGATTGGACTGCGTATATGGTTTTCGAATGGGTTGAGAAAGCATTGAGGACGAAGAGCGTGCATGTCGGCCCTTGGATGTGCTCGCTCCTGAAAACATCGTTCTTGTGGAAGGAGAAATTATGGAAGACCGAAGGCTCAAAGTTACAGAAATAGCATCAAAGTTGGCTTTTCTAAAACAAGTCTTTCGAATTATTCATGAACATTTAAACATGAATAAGGTTAGTACCAGGTGGGTGCCTAGACTTCTTTCCTCAGTCCAAAAGCAGCAACGAGTCATCTATTGTCAAACATTTTTGGAGCTCAGCCTTGGAAACGAGAGAGAAGCTCTACAAACCATCGTTACAGAATATGAAACTATGATTCTCTACTAAGATCCCTTGTCCAAAAGAGAATCAATGGAGTGGCGTAAACCTGGCGAAGCACCACCTCTAAAAGCCAAGGTCACTCAGTCAACCAAGAAGATGATGGCCACAATCTTTTGGAACTGTGAAGGAATCTCTTCATCGACTTCAAGGAGAGGAACATCACAGTAAATGGGGAGTATTATGCTGGCCTACTGCACAGACTACGTGCTTCCATCACAGAGAAAAGGCAAGGAAAGTTGAGTGGTGATGTGCGTCTTCTTCACCACAACGTGTCTGAGCACACAGCTCTTGTTGCAAAGGAAGCTGTGAAGCTGTAGCTTCAAGGAGATCCACCATCACTCTACAGCTCCCAGTGAAAATTTCCTGTGCTAAAATTTCAAGAAGGACCATCGATGATGGAAAGTTAAGTGTGACGAAGAAATGAAGGATGCTCTTTATGCCCGTTTTGCAGACAAGACTTCTGACTATTTTGAGGGGAGGGGTTGAAATGTTAATTCAAAGATGTGAGAAGGGAATTTAAATAAACTTTAACTTATTGAAAAGTGCAACTACCAAGTAACAATATAGACATAGGCTGGAAGTAATGGAGTTGATAAACATGGGGTTATGCCTCGTTGTTGTCTTATTTTTACTGCAATTTTCGATTTCCACTGTCGATTTTTTATCAGGTGTTCATTACAATGTTTCTGTGAAATTAACTGAAAATTAAGCAAAGAGGTTTTGTGTTACAACGTTAGTGGACAATTTATAAGAAGACACACACTTGTTGGTAGCAGACTTTGAAAATGTGTTCTGTGTGACAAGTCAAGCATTGCGAAATTTGTAATGGACCTGCCATTATCAAGCATTCAGCCACGAAATATTTAGAAGGGAATAAAATTAATTTTTGTAGCTCAAAGTTGTGTGGATAATTGGCACAAGTCCTCTTTAACTGGGGAGTAATCATTAACTATAAGAAGTCTATCAAACTGATACCACACATGAAGATGATCGAGACTTGTTTGAAGTTTATATCAGACATGAAACTGCATTGATTTTATGGTCAGATGGATTTTGGTTTAATCTGAACGTCCGCGCAAACCGGCACTATTGTGTTTGCTGAGCTAGGAAAGACAGACATTCTATTAAGGAAGACAGAAACATTCCAGGTGTGACTGTTTGAGTTAGAAGAGATCGTGGAACATTGTTTTTGGAGGAGTGGTTATAATCGTGAAAGAATATTGAGATGTTATAAGAGGTAGTTATTCCAGAAATGAAAACAACTCTTTATTTTTCCGAGATGCAATTTGTATTGCAATAAGGTGGTGCACCACTACATTATTATGGTGATTTAAACGAATTTGTTATTCTTGCACAACGGAATGGTCACCCAGGTTGTGCGATCTCACATAATGTGTTTTGTCGCTTTGAGGTATCGTGGGTTTATACATTTTTGCCAAGAAATCTCGTTATCTGAACCAATTTTTTTACTGTTAATTTCCAGAACTTGGTGCCCAAACGACATGAATTGCATATAAAAATTATGTTGTATAAAAACGTACAAGAAAAGAAAAGCCAACTGTTGTTCTTTTGGGGAAAGGTACTTCAATCTATTCCAGCATTCTGAATCCGTGAAGTCTGATGAATAAAACTGCATTTCGAAATCAACTAGTAGCCAGTTGCTATTTTGGATCTTTTCATTGTCCTCATAATTTTCTGAATAATCTTATTATTTTCCAGCAGGTTATTTTCTATTGCTGGTATTCTTAACGTTCTGTTTGCTCAAGAGCATTGTAAGAACATTAGTGAGGCGAAAACGGTTTATAAAAATATTTAACACTTTAATGGTAAATTACACAGCTTTACATTAAATATTATGACCGAAAGTACTTGTGATTATACAGAATTTATATAAATATTTATGAGTATTTAAATATAATTTTATAGTAAAGAATGTAGAACCAACTAGATAGTTTACGTATTGAGAGTGAAAACGTAAATTACAACATTATTTAATAAGTACAAATGTATTATTATAAGACTCAGAAAACATTAGCATAAATAAATATTGATACCACAGAGCAGAGATAAAAAATAATGAGTTTTGTGTAATAGAGACTATTTGTTTGGGCTATTGCATGTTTTGTATACATTGCTTGATTGGATTCGAATTAGTAATACTGCATGGAGAAAGTGCACAATAATACATCTGTTGGTGATTTAACTTGCTTTGTTATTTTTCCTTATGCTTGATTCTCTTGTCTTTATCCATTTTGTCCTGTGATTTAATTTTTTCGAAGGGAGCCAATGACTGGTTAAACTCTATGGCGCATTCCATGATCATTGACTAAAACAGTAGGTGCCATTTGTTGACCGTTTCGCATTATCTCTGCCTAATAACTTCATATATGTATTCAGTTAAGGAATCGGAAGTTTCTTCAGTAATAATGGAATCTGAGGCCTCAATTTTAACAGAAAAGCGCTTCCGTACCCAAAAATGCCCCCGTTGAAGCAATAACTGTTAGCAGTACTTTACAGGTCCTTTACATAGACTATAGTTTCAGCGTGAAGTTACGTTTCATTCCAGATAACAGTTTGTGCAAAGCAATCAAATAAATTTCTCTAAAGAGATCCACCTTAGTGATACGGTGGATCTGTATCAAACTGCAATACATGATAGAAGAAGCTGTGCTATTTGTAATTAGAACATATGGGCTATAACATTAAGCTTGAAATTCCCAAAGCATAGTTTATTCTGATCATGCACCCACTGGACAAGCTAGGAGAATATTAGTTTCAATGAACTTCGTGCTTCATTTAAACTGTTTTGGCCCAGAACTTCATTCTATAGTATGTTAACATAATTGAATTCACACAAACAGAAAATGATGAGCACTAATCATCTTAAACTTTTACAGTTACAACATTTGCTCGAAATGCCACCATCGACGTCGATACACTTCTGAGTACATTGAACAACTGATTGAGCAACGTTTGCGAGAGTGTCCTCAGCGATTGCAGCACATGCCGTTTCAATTTCTTCCCGAAGTGCTGCCAGTGTAGCTGGTTTTCTACGGTATATAACATCCTTAAAAGTTCCCCATAGGTAGAAGTCCAACGGAGTTAAATCCGGAGAACGCGGTGGAAACTCAATCGGACCTCTTCATCCTATCCAGTGCCTGGGATCCAGTGCGCGGGCTTGTTGCTATGCGAGATCTCCCACATCTGCTCTTGTGAACATCGCAAACGGTACCATGAATCTCAAATTTGTCTCGAATGTATGCAATTGTAATTCCCGTTGGCGGTTCCGTTCTGTACACACGTCTCCATTACCTTTCAACTTCAACAACATTTTCGGTTTTCCATTACTACACCAAAATTGCTTTCCGATGTTCAAACGATAATCTTGGCTCCATTTTGTTGTAGCAACGCTAGCATAACGTAATATGAGTCACATCTGTTTACAGAACATCATACGATAATCTTGGCTTCATTTGTTTATTGTTGATTTATCTGTCACGTAGCAACGCTATCATAATGTATTTGTGTCACATCTGTTTACAGAACATCACACTTCACATTACTGTTGTTTTTCGATTCAACTATGAAATATATTAAATAAATATCTACTTTAAAAGTGTGTGTATACATTTTGGCACCCTCAGTATCCTTTCTGTAAGTGACTTTGTTTTGGTATCTTCTAATTTTTTGAGTAAAGAATTTAAAAAGAGTGTGTTGACCCAATCAGTCAATTACTTTGGAGAACCACAGGTAGGTATGCTTGCCATTTTCCATCTTTTTCTCAATGTTTGTTACCAGCTGACTTGAACTGGGTGCGTTGTTAAATGCTAACAATAAGAAATACCAACATAAAATGATAAGTTCAATTCCACAACAAGGGAAGATAAACCAGTGTACAAAAAATTGAAAACTTTTTTTTTTTTACTAGTAACAGTCTGAGAAGTTCACTGGTGTTATTTTTTAACATAATCATCCTAAGGTCAATACAATTATCCCAGCAATGCTTCATTATTTCTTCTCTGAAGTGATTTTCTGGAAGATCTGCAAAACACTTCTCTACAGCTGTAATCGTCTCTTGCCCACCAAGGAATAGATTGAGCTATGGCAATAGATAGAAGTCAGAGGGAACCCAATATGGGGGTAAGGTGGATGTTCCAACAGTTCAATTTTTGCTAAAACGTTGTCTTGATGAAATATAAAATGATTTTATTTTCTTCTGCAAGCCCGTCTTTTCTCAAAAAAAGTTCATCTAGTTGGTTTAAAACATTGGCATAACACTTTTAGGTTATTGATTTAACCTTCTGAAAATAATTAATTAGTGGAATTCCTTTAGTGCTCCAAAAGACTATAAACTTTCTTGCAGATGAAAAGACTTTGTCTTCTTTAGTGCTGACCACCTGGCTTCTGTCCACTGTTTTGACTGCTATTTCAGTTCTATTGCGTCAGAGTGGATTGAAGCATCCACAGGTATAAATGGATGCACAAAATCAGTTCTGTTGTGATTAAAACGCTCCAAATACTGTTGCAATATTTTCAGTTAACTCCTGTATCTGCTGTGAGCAATCACCATCCATTTGCTCAAGACTTTCTCATAAGTAGTTCTTCATGTAAAACATAACCTGTACATTCCCATTTAATGCCTATAGCCTCAGTAATTGCAAGCACTTTAACATCCAGTAATGTGTTTGTTCAATGAATTCTCTGATCCAATTTTGTACGTCCAACCATGGGTTATATTCAAGGCTGGTGCAGCCATATTTAAATTCAGTATCGCCTTTTTAATGGTTGAAAATGAGAAAGAAGAGTAAACATATATGTTTATAAATTTTATATGAATTTCCTTTGGCGCAAACCATTTTATCTGAATATCTGATCACTGCACGATAGTTTATTTTATTTATTTTATGAAATATACACAGTATGCCGTTTTAGAAAGTTGGTTAACGTAAAAAAAGCTTTTCCATTGCAAAGGCACACATGGTCGAATTCGAAAACGTCTTAAATCGCTCGCTTATGAGTAATGTTTATACTTTGTCAACTAAAAATACTTACAAATTTAAATAACTTGACCTTTATTCCTCATTGCTGCTGAAATTTACTTCTGCAGGAGGTAAGACTCAATTATTAGAATATTATGTAAATGCTACTTTGATTCAGTACAAATCCAGCTTTTTCCTGATCGCACAAGGCCTAGAAGAAAAGTTATTGATGATTACACTCCAGAGAAATGCCAGACAACAAAGTATTTACATTTACGTATACTGAATAGCAGAATGACACATGGCAAGGTTAGTACAGGCTTTGGTAACACATTTGCATGATATATTTGACTGATTCTTAGACTAGCTGAAAAAGTTGCACTGCATATTTGTGTAGTTCACATTGCACCGCAAGGATAAGAGTGAATATATAAAAAAAAATAATTCAATATACAGATTTTCTATTTTAATTTGAAAGACCAAAAATTTATACATGTCTTGCATTGTATTCCAGTAACATGCTAAACATCTTGTTGAATTTAAATTCTGTGTATGTTATTATATTACATTACATTAATTTGCCCTATAGCAACCCAGATATATTTTATTTATTATTATGTATTATGCAAACATAAAAATTATTAATTTGCATGTGATTTTAAATGATGTTTTTACTACTGAGGCACCACAGGCGGTGGACACTGACGGTACGATTTATATATGTATATATATATATATACATATATATATATATATGTAAACTCATAAAAAACACTCAGAGTGCAATATAAAAAGGTTCACATAAAATTACACACTAAAAACCGTAAAATTGAACACTAAAATCACACTATATTTCGAGCTTGGCTCTTGGTCACGTGATGAAAATGAACTCTTTTGTTGAGCATGTATCGAGCAGCGACGAAGCCAAAAATGAATGGGGGAAAAGGTAAAATGGGCCATTAATGCATTAAGACAATAATAATAATAATAGCTGAAAGGGATGGCTGTAAAGTTCGCTATGGATTACAGAAGAAGAAAGTTGTATAAGATAAAAGGAAAGATAAAACCAACAAATGGAAAGACTGACAACACACAAGTAAGATATAAGATCAATTTCCTTTACGAAATAAATACTATTAATAGAGTAATAAAAACTTCTAAAAAGCATAAAAACTCATAAAAAACACTCAGAGTGCAATATAAAAAGGTTCACATAAAATTTCACACTAAAAACCGTAAAATTGAACACTAAAATCACACTATATTTCGAGCTTGGCTCTTGGTCACGTGATGAAAATGAAATTGAAAATTGAAATGAAATGAAATGAGTTCATTTTCATCACGTGACCAAGAGCCAAGCTCGAAATATAGTGTGATTTTAGTGTTCAATTTTACGGTTTTTAGTGTGAAATTTTATGTGAACCTTTTTATATTGCACTCTGAGTGTTTTTTATGAGTATGAGTATATATATATATATATATATATATATATATATATATATATATATAAAGGGAAAGGATTTTTTTTAAGGAAACGTTCCAGGCCTAAGTTTTAGGGTACATCTCCGGCATTTGCCATTTATGAGGACTGAGAAAAGACAGGAAAAAACCTCAGGCAGGGAGGAAGGTCCTGGTGGGATTTGAACTCCAGACCTCCCTCTCATGAATCCGCGCCTGAACGACCTCGGCCGCTTGTGGCTGACAGATGTTTTATGAAAACGAGGGTGACTTGTGCTGTTCTTCAAATATCAAAGACACACAATAACTGTGAGTGACACGAGAATTTTGTTCGCCACAAATTTTCAAACTACTCTCTTTGGCACTGTGCACAACATCACCCAGGCCATGCATTTCGAGACTGCAGTCAATTCTTCTTTGTAGGCTACAAGTGCTTCTTCAAGGCTGGAAAATCGCTGACCTCGAATTTGTTCAAATCAAGTAGCATTATACCAGTTTAGGGCAATAAGGTGGACGAGTTAACCTTCTGTTTCTCTGCTCTCTAAAATGTCGGTGTTGTATTAGCAGTATGAACAGAAGTTATTCTTATTACAACAAAATGTCCCTAAGCTTGGTTCCTGGCCGTGGTTCATGGATTTTGTTGAGCACCGTGGAAAGGCAAAGCTCAGCACAGAAATTACTTTCTGATTGTCTAAAACTGCTATCTCTAGGTGACCTTTTGTGGGGAAAAAGTATAGAATATATTTCTTTCCAGCACAGTCATCAGGGAAGACCCAAATGCAAGAAGGTGCTTAGTTTTAACATCAAACTGTCAGAATCTTGGGTGATATCAGATATGCTTGAGGCTCCCCATCGTTGAATCTTTGGAGCATTCTTGCTATTATTTCATTCTGCAAAGTTTCTGCCTTTTGATTAAACTTGAGCACCCATGTGGAAAAAAAAACTTGTTTCTCACAGAGAATGGAATAGCACTGGATAAAATGATCCTTACAGTTACATCTAAAAGCTCGTTATTCAACTTTGGTTTTTCTCTGATCACTTGTTCTACGCGTGAGATGTTTCCTTCGGCCACTCTTGTTGTTGACCTGCCAGACCTCTCTTCATCTTTAAGAGATTATCTTTTGTTTCCTCTTAACATCATCGAACCGATGGAATTCTGTTGCACGTAAAGTGTAAAGGTCCCGTAAAGCCTGGTATAGATACTCAAGTGCATTATTTAAGCCATTTATAAAAATAATATAAAATCTCACACAACCACTCATAACGTTAGCTACAAAGTTTAGACCTTATTTGCAAATAACAGTGCATGGAAAATTTATAAGTGTTTATCCAGTAAACCTCGTACAAGAGCTGATTCAATTGTTTACGCTCACCGTACCTTATAGCTAAAACAAAGAGCATATGATCAATCCTCACTTAACTACAGTGTGACCAAAAGTTGCACTATAAATAATGAATACGACAAAATAAAAGTAAAAATTTAATTGTAAATATTATGTCATACCATTGTTCAGACTTTTTTGGCTTTATTGATGGGAGTAGTTCATCGTTTTTTTTTAATTATTTTGTTTATTTATGCACGCTCTTTAACATCTCAGGTAATCAGTGTCCCATTCGATTCAGGGCGTGAAACGGCCGACAAATTTTGCTCGGTGGTTCTTTATTGTGCCGTAAATATACGACACGTTACCCCACTGCTTTACTTCCCTTCTGAAATAAGCCCTACTTAAGAATTTTACGCCATAAAAATCCATCTATCCTGGCCGGGATCGAACCTGCGATCTTGGGTTTTGGAGGCAAGTATAGTTACCACTACACAACCAGGACCGACATTTATTATTTTGAAATGAGGGTGAAGAAAATTTGGGAAGTAGTTATTTGTTGCATTCCTAATTAGTGATTTGAAGTCTCCGCTTCTAAGGAAAGCTGGGGTTCAGTTAGGAAAGTGTCAGTTGGACAGCTATCATCAGGCAGAGCAGACGTGTCAGGGCCACATCTCCTCCCGCTCGTCGGAGTCAGCAGGCTACAATTTAGAGTTTGCATAACAGGTATACAGTCAATGAATTTTAATTGTATAAATTATAATTTTGGAATATATCATATACTGTAACTAAGCGAAGTACGGGTAAATGATTTAACCAAAAATGTTACATTATCCTTGTCATGCGAGTGTGTAATAGCTACACCTTTTCAGGGCTACGTCCCCATGCTTGAATATGGTAAAATGTAATATTTGTAGGCAAAGTTCGTGACATCTCTTGATGGAGGCGCCGGTTATGCCATACTTTGTTATCGTGAGTATACATAAGGTGCCAACAAATGCATACATACTTAAAGCAAAGAAAAACGTTTGTTAACATACCAAAACTAAATTCACACAAACAGAAAATGATGAGCACTAATCATCTTAGACTTTTACAGTTACAGCATTTGCTCAAAATGCCCACCATCGGCGTCGATACACTTCTGAGTACGTTGAACTACTGATTGAGCAACGTTTGCGAAAGTGTTCTCAGCGATTGCAGTACATGCCGTTTCAATTTATTCCCGAAGTGCTGCCAGTGTAGCTGGTTTTCTACGGTATGCAACATCTTTAACAGTTCCCCATAGGTAGAAGTCCAACGGAGTTAGATCCGGAGAACACGGTGGAAACTCAATCGGACCTCTTCGCCCTATCAATTGCCTTGGATAGTGCATAGGATAGTGCCTTGGATCCAGTGCTCGGGGCTTGTTGCTGTGCGAGGTCTGCCCTTGTGAACATTCCATACGGTACCATGAGATTCAAATTTGCCTCGAATGCGTGCAGTTGTTACTCGCGTTGGCGGTTCTGTTCTGTACACACGTCTCCATTGCCTTTGAACTTCAACAACACTCTCGGTTTTCCAATACCACTTCAAAATATTTTTCCGCCGTTCAAACGATAATCTTGACTCCACTTTGTTATAGTAACGCCAGCATGACGTAATGTGAGTCACATCTGTTTACAGAACATCATACTACACATTACTGTTGTTTTTCGTCCCAATTTTGAAATATATTAAATTTACTGTGTATCTGTGTATCTTTCACATCTACTGTAAAAGTGTGTATACATTACTGGCACCCTCGGTAATACTCATATCTAAAAAACGAAATAAAATTTGCAATAAAACTCTTAAGGGCACTGAGAGACTATTTTACTGAAGCTAACTTATAATAAAATTAAAAATTTAGTGTACGTACTTCATGCATTGAAATGTAATTCGAAGTGATTATAGTTTTTGCTTTGTGCTAACGCTGGGTGGAAAAATCAATGTTACATTTATATGACTTAATCCAAACGTTCGACCATCTGTCATCTGAAAGAAGAGGAATATGCAACAGAAATGTTCCGAAAAAGTACTGAGCTTTGAACAATTAAAAATTTCCTTTCAACTTAATTTCCCGTAACTTATTTTTTATTTGTATTTCAGGTGCTTTTTTTAAAGAAAATTATTAAATATGTTACATTTGCCTGAATATTTCTGGGCACTTTCTTATAGTGACTTACGAACTTTTTGTAACCTTTTCTTTATTAATGTGCGTATAAAAATATATTTAATTTAAAAATAGAAATTTTCTCTTATTGGAAATAACGTTTATTACGCTTAGGTTAACGATACTAATGATATATTATATTAAATACGTTTTAATATAGTATATAAAACATTTGTCTATACATCAAATGTATAAAAAAAAGTGTACCTGAAATGAGAGATACAATTTTTTCATTCAATATGGATGGTGCAACTTTTGCCAATTTTTCAATAAATTATATATGTGTAACTTTTTAATTTTATACTTTTTATTTAAATTATAATTAAATTCATAAGGTGGTCTTGGAAACTAAATATAAAGTTCCGTTATAAGATTACTTTCTCGTCAGTAAAAGCATCTCCCAGTGCCCTTGAAAGTGCTTTTGCAGTGGAAAAAAAGTGAATAAAATATAAATTTATTATTGTACACAAACTTTTAGATGTTTAGATGTAATAGACATATAAACCTATTATGTCTGGTTTTACTTTGACTATTTCACTCATGTGACGTCATCTTAAAATCGACCAATGAAACGAAACAAATTTTTTAATTTTGACCAATCACAGCCGGATTACGGAGGGAAATTATCGGAAAAAATTATTAATTAAAATTATCAAATTCGTTTTATCACGTGCCTTATGGTCATTGTAGCCAACACTATATAATTCTTGAACAAACATCACTGACCACTTTTGCTGAAGGCGGTGGGGAACTATTGATAACAACAAAAGCATGGACAATCGACAATCATAACGCAAAATGGAGGGCTCTTCAAAGCTTTTTGGTGGTCAAATGTGCAAATTGATCTTATCATTAGGAATTCTAAACTACAGAATACAAAGAAAAATAGAGATTTGTCTTTTTTCCTTTATTTTTCTAGTTGGTATTAGAAAATCGAACAGTAGTGATTGTATTAGTCAACTTTTGTCCATTTCAGTCTCGTGGTTTCTAAACAGAGTAAATATTCATAAATATGACAAAGGTTAATATTCTGTGCGCGAATTTCAAATATATATTACATTTATTCTTATTCTAATCATGAAATAGTCCTAAACTCGTATTTTTCTGTTCTCTATTGGCATTACTGACAATCGACATTCTTCTGTCGCAAGATTGCTTGAAAAGGTTAAGTACAAATATACAATTATTATTTTATAAGGTAAGTTTAGAGGAATTTTATTTAAATTCATGTTTTATTCGTGAAATAAGCGTAATAAATATCACTCGAGGATCTGAGCTTTCAGATAAATGTACACTTTTCTTTGTAACGTTCGCTTTGTGATTAAAATATCCTTTAATCTATAAATGTATACAGTGACACATATTTTACACATTTTTTAAAAAATGTGTTCATCTTAATTTATTTCGAAAAAATATAGGATAAAATGTAAAATTTTATATTGAAACATATTAACGTATATTTGAAGGCTTTTCAGAGCAGACAAAAAGTATCTAACTATTACTGTTGCTTTGTTTTCAATGGAATGTAGTGTGGTTTCTTTTCCCTTTAATGAAATATCACATTTATTCACTCCAGGGAGAGAAAGAGAAGTGGAGTATATTTTAGATGTGAGCTCTCGGGTCAGATAACCCCACGCACTTACGCGCTGTTAAACTGAACCATTTGCGGTCTTCTCTCTGGCTACAGGGTATGATAGCAGATAGCAGGGATGAGCGGGTACCGAGAAAAGAGAGAAAAAAAATCAAATTACTGCATTAGACATGCGACATGTTAAACTGCACGCGGAAATAAAACATGTATTTGCAAGCATAATTTAATTCGATGGATAAGAATCCGACCCGCCCCCTTACACATGCTTATAGCCATTGGAGTTAGGTCGGTTGTAAACGAGAAAGTGCAAATGTGTCAGGAAAATTTCTGCCATTAGTTACCTTGTATTTGTTTTCATAAGAACAACCGCTAAAACAATGCCTTCAAGCAAACGGTTACAACAGGGGGTTGAATAGAAAACCCGGCTATAAAGCAGTTGGTGTATTGAATATTATATTCTTTATTATAGAGTTTAGGTTAGAAATATTTATACAAGACCGGAGCGAATGTTGTATTAATAATTATAGAGCTTATATTGAAAATATGAATACAAGTTGTCAAAGATAGGGCGCGATTGTTATGTAATGAATCGAAGATTTAGGCAAAATTCTCGTGGGGCGGGTTTTTACGGATATGTACTTATTTTCACCACTTTTTTGGTATTAATTACATAATTGAGCTATGTTCATATGTTTTATTTACTTTTATTTAAAGCAAATTTCGCAGGCAATGCAGAAATATGTCTAGAATTTTACAATATTGACTTATGGCATGGATGTATTAATTTGGTTGTCCTGCACTAACTGTGGAGCACAGGTACATCCTAAATATACTCCATAGTGGGTTCAGAATATATACAGCAGTGCAGAAATAGTACATCATTTAAACATGAATAAGTTTTCTTCAGTTTATGTTGTAACTACTGTAATTTTTATGTTACTATTACTGTTTTATCATAACTGCAATACTAAGTGATAGTAACTGCTTTTAAGCAGAGCTATTCTTGTTCATCCTCAAAGAATAGTATAGTAATACTGTACAATTTGGTTCATTACACTAAACTTTTAAGCTGTTAAGTAGCTTTGACTTTTAAAATATCTGCATACACACTTTCTTTTAAAATGAATTAAACGTTGTGGTTTCATAAATGGATTTCACGAGCATGCGATATTTTCGCCTTGGAAACGCAAGCAAGGGGTGGCACCGATCTTCCACCAATCAAAGTGTACAGTAACAAGATACCAATATAAAATAATAAAATGGACAACATAAATATTCTGCTTAGATATATCCTCAGTGAATGACTTATTTAGAAATAAATCACATGATGTATTAAGTGTTTGGTTTATATATCATAGTTTTAATGTTGATTGCTATATTTTCCTTGCACCGATAAACTCATAAACCTGTCGTACACCATGTTTGACCAATTTTGAAGAATGGTATTTAGTTTTATCTTTTAATTAAACCCTCATAACCAAAATATTGTAAATTGAGTTACAAAAACGTTGAACTGTGCAACATGAGTACATAATTTCAAATGTATTTATTTTATAACTAATCAATACACAGACGGCGCCAAAAATGTATACACACTTCAAGCAAAGAAAAGACTGTGTTAACCTAGTGATCAGCACTAATTATCTTAGACTTTTACAGTTACAACAGTTGCCCACCATCGGCGTCGATACACTTCTGAGTACGTTGAACTACTGATTGAGCAACGTTTGCGAAAGTGTCCTCAGCGATTGCAGCACATGCCGTTTCAATTTCTTCCCGAAGTGCTGCCAGTGTAGCTTGTTTTCTACGGTATACAACATCCTTAAGAGTACCCCATAGGTAGAAGTTCAACGGAGTTAGATCCGGAGAACGCGGTGGAAACTCAATCGGACCTCTTCGTCCTAACCAGTGCCTTTAAAGATTGTCATCAAGGTACGCACGTACATCTAGATGGTAATGTGGTGGTGCACCATCATGTTGGAATTGGAAGTCCTCATTTCCATAGAGTGTATAAATGACGAGAAGGCGAAATTGTTACTCGCGTTGGCGGTTCTGTTCTGTACACACGTCTCCATTACCTTTGAACTTCAATAACATTCTCGGTTTTCCAATACCATCTCAAAATTTCCTTCCGCTGTTCAAACGATTATCTTGGCTGCATTTTGTTGTAGCAATACTAGCGTAACGTAATGTGAATCACATCTGTTTACAAAATATCATACGATAATCTTGGCCTCATTTGTTCATTGTTGATTTACCTGTCATGTAAATGTATTTGAGTCACATCTGTTTACAGAACATCATACTGCACATTACTGTTGTTTTTCGGTCCAACTTTGAAATATATATTAAATAAATATCTACTGTGACTGAATGTATTCAATTTTTGGCACCCTCGTATTTATTTGGATATTTTTCGCATATAAATTCAAATTTATATTGGAGAAAATTCTTATATTGATAACGGTAATATTGAAACCAAAGCTCAGTTTTGTATTCCTCCTGTAAAGTTGAATAGTCCCTTTATGCAATGAATTCTTCAAATTGTAAAAATTCCCGTTTTAAAATTATGAGGTTATAATGAATATCTATATACTAAAGGACCAAAGTAACAGATTGATATTAAGTCATATAATGTGCCTAACGATAATATAAATAAATGCTAAAGGCATTACTAGTATAAAAATTGCTTACCCCTCTTATATTGAATTATGTGCAAGCAGGCAAGTATAAATAGCAAAAGAATAAGAACTACCAGAGTAAGCTATAACATATGAACATAAACAAATTCCAAAAACGAAATAAAAGCTAAGAAAGCCAGATTCAGCTTGGACTAAATAAGAGGGTAAAATATTCAAAATTCAATACTAAGAGAAGAAATGAACAATTTAGTATAACCGAGAAAGTGAAGAAAACAAACAAAAGTAAAATAAATAAGTGAATGTAATAAGGTCAGATGAGGAAAAGACGGATTAAATTAGTTAATCGTAAATAAAATAAATAAAGTTCTCCGGGTTGCAAGCGTCTGGGACTTACCTGCCATGGAAACTTTAGGTCCACGCATCGCCTCCTGGTTTACCCGGTGTATCCTTCAACTGCGGAGGTCCCATACGAGGGTAGGTCCATAAGTTTACAGCCTAGCCATTTTCTAGCTATGATAAAGATTAAAACTATATATAACTTTTCAATATAGTTACTCTTTATTGCAATACCCTTCTCACATCTTTGAATTAATATTTCAACCCCCTCCCAAAAATTGTCAGAAGTCTTGTATTCAAAATGGGCATAAACAGCATCCATCAATTCGTCACACTTAAATTTCCTTCCTCGAAGGTCTTTCTTGAGTTTTGAGAAGAGAAAATTATCACTGGCAGCTAGATTGGGCTGTAGGGTGGATGGTCCATCTCCTTGAAGCCACATTTCTTCACAGCTTTCTTTGCAACAAAAGCTATGTGCAGGTGCGTTGTCGTGAAGAAGGCGCACACCGCCACTCAACTTTCCTCGCCTTTTCTCTTTGATGGAAGGAACCACGTAGTCTGTGCAGTAGGTCAGCATAGTACTCCCCATTTTCTGTAGTGTTCCTCTCCTTGAAGTCAATGAAGAGTATTTCTTCACAGTACCGGAAGATTGTGGCTATGAACGTCTTCGTTAACTGAGTGACCTTGGTCTTTAGAGGCGGTGATTCGCCAGGTTTACGCCATGCCATTGACTCTCTTTAAGGCAAGGGATCATAGTAGGTCACTATGGTTTCATCTCCTGTATAAATAATTTGTAGAACCTCTCTTGTTGCCATGGCAGAGCTCCAAAAATTCCTGACAACAGATGACTCGTTGCTGCTTTCGGACTGGGGAAAGAATTCCAGGTACCCATCTTGCACTAACCTTATTTATGTTTAAATGTTCATGAATAATTCGAAGGTCTGTTGTTTTAGAAAGGCCCTACTTTGCTGCTATTTCTGTAACTTTGAGCCGCTGGTCTTCCTTAATTTCTTCTTTCACAAGAGCGATGTTTTCAGGAGTGAGCACCCGACCTGCACGCTCTTCGTGCTTTCTTGACACATTTGAAAAAGTTTGGCCCACCCTTTATGGTAGAATATGAGGAGGATCCTTCCCTATATACACTATTATGGACTTGGCTAAATCCTATGTATAAAATAATATTTACTGTTATATTTTAAAAATGGGAAAATTGGTATCTCTCAATCTTGATCTTCAATTGTTAACCTATAAAAATTAAGCTTCATACGTCTTTGAAAGCCGAATTAATGATAAATATAGAATTTCCTTTCATTTTGAACTGTCTTACTCATTACAAAATGCATGCTCAATGCTCCCCTCTTAACAGTATCAATTTGTTCGTCCCATGCAAGTTTAGAGCTCAAGTGAACTCTCTAAGTATTTACAGCAGTTTTCCTGGAGAATTTCTACTTCATCGAGTTAAGGTAAAGGTTGATTTATTTCTGGCTGTTACAAAATATCATTACCTTACTATTACAACCAATTATTTTCATCTTATATCTAACTGCCCAACTGGAATTGGCGTTAAGATCGTTTTGTAAAATGTTCATATCGGAATTGTCGTTAATTTTTCCAGAAAAAAAATCGGAAAATAATCGTACTATTGGCTTGATATATAAGCAAAGATCGTTAATATAAATAATAAACAATAGTCGCCCAAGAATGTTACTTTGCGAAACTCCGGATGTCACCTTCCTGATATGTGACATTTTCCTAACGTGACCTACCCTAACTCTTTACGTTTGCTCCTCTAAAAAGTATTAAAGCAATGTAACGCCATTTTATTTATTTCTGGACCACCGAGTTTTTTTATAATACGTCTTGCGATACCAAATCAACAGCTTTCGAAAAATGAATTCCTACTGCGTCAATTTTACTTCTACATGTCGGTCCTGGTGGTTTAGTGGTAACCATATTTGCCTCAAAAATCGCGGGTTCGATCCCGGCCAGGACGTAAAAATTCTGATTATAGGGAAGTAAAGCCGTGGGTCACGTGTCGTGCGTTTACGGCACGAAAAATTTCCTCAAGCTTGAAAGAAGAGGCCTCTGAACAAAATTTATCGGCGTTTCGCCCTATGAATTGAATGGGACGCTGATGACCTGAGATGTTAAAGAGCGTCCGTAAATAAACAAAATCAAATCTACTTGTACATCTATTTCTTCATCTAGGACCAGAACTAATAAAATAATTTGACTATATCAAAGAAAATCCTTTAGTGCTGACGGTGGTGAAACCAGTCGCTTTAATTAAGGACACTACGAATATATTCATCTGTCAAATGCTCTATAACTTAACATACAACAGATGTGAGACCTGTACCGGCCTGTACTTTTTAAAATCCTTTTTAACACCACCCTTATGATAAGTTAGTGAACTTCAAGTCTTCTGGTACGCTAGAACTATTTATAGATACGTTGAATAAAAGCATAAGATACTAAATGATTCTCCCCTCTTAGCTTCGAGACTTCCGTAACAATATCAAGACCACGAGATTCTGATATTTTAGTTTTTTTAATTTTTCTCTAACACTTTCTATTGGTATTTCAAAAATTAGATTTTTTCCCTTCCTTCTTCTATGTCAATATGACAACGGCTATTTGTATTATTATTATTATTATTATTATTATTATTATTATTATTATTATTATTATTATTATTATTATTATTATTATTTTATTACTGTCATCATGATTTTTGTTAAATACTGAAACAAAATTGTTCTGTGTTATGCTTTTTCCGTTTTCACATTCAACAGACCGCCACGGGTGGCCGAGGTCGTTATGGCGCGAACTCGTAAGCGGGAGGTCTGGAGCTCGATTCCCACCAGGATCGCCCTCAAAGACTGATGTTTTTTTACAGTTTTCTTCAGTTCTCGTAAATGGCAAATGCCGGGAAGGTGCCCTGGGACGCTTCCTTCCTTTAAAAAATAAATCCTTTCCCAATTTATCATTTCATCTCATGTATCACCACCTCTGATGCGCCGCCACGATTGGCCGAGGTCGTTAAGGCGCGTACTCGTAAGTGGCAGGTCTGGAGTTCGAATACCGCCAGGACATTCCTCCCTGACTGAGGTTTTTTCCAAGTTTACCTCAGTCCTCATAGCTGGCAAATGCCGGGGAGGTACCCTAAATATAGGCCTGGAACGCTTCCTTCCTTAAAAATAAATCCTTTCCTAATTTATCATTTCATTTCATGTATCATCAGTGTCCACGCCTGTGATGCCTCAGTAGTAAAAACGGGCGTTAAACACTACTAAAATATTCTACAGTGTTATTTCATCAATATTTCCCCTAATCCTACATAGTTATGATACGTACTCCAATTTTCATTTTCATATACTTTTAGTTCTTTGTTATAGTTTTAGCTATTATGGTTTATACATCTTATTATTACGTTAATATTTATGATTATTTATGTTTACTGTAACATTTCTTTACATTTTTTCATGTATTATATATGAAATTTGATTAAATTGCTTTTAAATTGGAACAGCGAAGAGAAGGTTTAATAGCCTTAACCCTATCACAATAAACTTTAAAACACATAACAACACTCGTTACATGGGTCTCAAGTTACAATAAAACAAAGACAGAAATAATTCTTGCTCTTGCAATACCAAAAGCTCATTTTTTTTATTTGAGTAGTGTTTAACACCCTTTTTAACTACAGAGGCACCACAGGCAGTGGGCACTGATGCTACATGAAATGATAACTCGGGAAAGGATATTTTTTTTAAGAAGGAAGCGTTCCAGGCCGAAGTTTAGGGTACCTCGCCAGTCATGAGGACTGAGGAAAACCTGGAAAAATCCCCAGCCAGGGAGACGGTCCTGGGGGGATTTGAACCCCAGACCTCCCGCTCACTAGTCCGCGCATTAACGACCTCGGCCACCCGTGGCGGTACCAAGCTGTTGCCATCAATGCTAAAACTGTGTATTTTTATGACAGGTGGCGTGACCTTGGCCCAGCGCTGCGGACGCAGGCCATAAATAACTCTTGGTATAAACTCATGGATTGCTCCTTAATAAAAAAGCGGCACTGAATCATAACATCCTTTGTGATTTCATACAAATATTTACATTCTCTCAAGACAAGCCATGCGCTTCTCCCCTGGCTCTTCCTACCGCCGCGGGTGGCCGGAGTCGTTAATGCGCAAACTCGTGAGCGGGAGGTCTGGGGTTCGAGTCCCTAAGGGCCGTCTTTCCTGACTGGGATTTTTACAGGTTTTCCTCAGTCCTCATAAATGACAGGTACCCTAAATTTAGGCCTGGAACGCTTCCGTCTTTTAAAAAAAATTCTTTCCCAATTTATCATCTCTTCTCATTTATCATTAGTGTCCACCTCCTGTGGCGCCTCAATAGTAAAAACGGGCGTTAAATACTACTCAAAAAAACTGATTCTTCCTAAAGTTAAAATACAATCTTTCCTGTTGCTTAGGCTCATAGGAAAAGTGTAACTTGTGAACCAAGTTTTCCTATGAATCTCCCTACAGTGGTGTCGTAACTTCAGACTATTTCTATGGGAATCCGTAGTACGATAATTATAAATGCAACTGTTGAATTCTATTCAATTTCCAACTGAACAAGAATTACAAGAAAGATAATAAAACTTCTGGTGTTTAGGAACGAATCTGCAATCGAGTAAATGTGAATCTCAAGACTGTACTGAAACGAAATTCACTTGTTCATAATTTATGCCCATCTCTTACCAGCAGTTGCCTGGTCTTGGAAGATTATAACCTTAAGATAACACAAACAGAATGTGAATCAACTGTAGAAATGAACATTCAAATTTACTGACCCAAACAAAGTGCCTTATCAAATACAGATACTTCACGTTTCATCATTCAGTGTAGTGCAAACGCTTCTGTACTCACGTTATCATCCCTTTTTACGCGAGCACGATAAGGCAGTTCTTGCGGAGAGTTTGAAATCTGCGTAATGCTTTTAAAGTGATTGAAATGTCGTTCCTTTTGGGAACAACTTTCTCAAAGTTCACTCTTTGGGCCGATGTGTGGATGTTTCGTTTTAAATCTGTTGTGTAAGAAATAGAAAATTTGTCCTTCTGGCAATTTTAAGGAATATAATTCGATGCTTGTTTCTAGAACCACACTAAAGTGGCTTATTTTATGGTAGATTTGGGAAATAGAAGGAATATACCTGCAGTTTAAAGAAGTGTTTACACCTCGGAAGTGTCACGTAGTTTTCATATAAAAATAACAACTTTAAGAAGTGATAGTGGTTAAAACATCCCATTGCGAGAATGATATCACATTTTCATTATGAAAAGATATAACAAAGCTGTTTTTATATTTTAAAAAGTTCTTTTGTAAACAAAGGGACTGCAGTCTACTTGTTATTATCACTTTGTTCGTTATCTTAATACACTGCAATCTCTCATTTGCTGATTATTTCTAATAGCTAGTGATTTTACCATGGACGTAAAGTTGACTCACACCAACCGTACAATAAGCACTGCCTAGCGTTTCGATATAAACAACAGCAGGTTTCTGCATTGCACTTTCAAACTCTCTGACGTTATGTCTGTAACGCGCGTATATCTTGCTCTCGAAGAAATTTTCCAGTTCTACTAATAACTCTGCTTAGTATAGTATCAGAATAATCTCAGGGGCGGCAGAATTTCTGACTTTTCTTCTGTTGTTCCTCCAATTGCATTTCACTAACACCCTTCGCTTTCTTTTCTGGCTCCCTCTTCATCTAGTTCATAATATTATTTCATCCCAAAACTTCTACTGACGGCCATAAATGCATTATTCTAATTTACTGGGCAGCAGGCAGATACTCCCCTTCTATCCTCACCTAGTCCTAAGCCATTCGAAATTTCGTGCCAGGAGGGGGTGAAACTTGCCCTGGACCAGCCGATCGATAGCGGTATAACACACGGACCAAGGGGAAGAAGGTGGCCGTGATGGCCGTGTCACAATAACAGGCACTTTCGAATTACTTCATCTCATCAGAAGTGGCAGTGACTTAGAGGTAGAATACAAAAAAGAAATAACACAATCACGCAGATATATGACATCCTTCGACGTGCAGTCTGCCATGTTGTTTAACTGTATAATAGAGTAAAATATGACACTTTCAAAATAAAAAAATTAAATAGTGTTTATCACCCGTTTTTACTGCTGAGGCACCACAGGCGACGGACATTGATGTAATGATAAATTGGGAAAGGATATTTTTAAGGAAGGAAACGTTTCAGACCTAAGTTTAGGATACCTCCCCGGTATTTGCCATTTATGAGGATTGAGGAAAACCTGAAACTCAGTCAGGGAGGACGGTTCTGGCGTGAATCGAACCTCAGACTTTCCGCTTACGAGTTCATGCCTTAACGACCCTGACAACCCGTGGCGGTATGTTATATTGTTGAATCTGTCCGACACAATGACAGAAAATCAAAGAACTTTCACCTGGCGATAATGAAAATAGCTCTACGTAAAAACCACTAATCCTAGTCTTTGAAGTGAAGAATAAATTTTGCAAATATACTTTCTTATTACATACTATATAACTAAAATCATAATAATGAAATTATAAATGTTGAAAAGTACCTCTTTTAGTTTGGATGACCAAAAATTTAAGAAACGAGAAATAACTCCACCAGTAATATTTTATTGTACAAAATCTCTCAGTAATAAACACAAGCTCATAAAAATGCAATAAAATACTGTATGTTGAACCATAGAAACAAAACTGTTGCAATATTTAGCTTGAAAGTAATGAATAAATATGTGGAATGTAGACATACTGTATTTTCTTTATATTTATTTTATTAGAAAATCGGTGTATATTGATATGTTAATTTTCTTTTTAATTTAATGTTATATTTTAAGAAATTCATGGAAGTAAAAGACACTACTTACCATTTTATTTGGGATTAATTCATCTATATTTTATCGCGATCTAGAATTTTTATTGTTCTAATGAAAGGTAAAAGGTGTCTACTAAGGTGGTGTTTTGCATCTCGGCGACCAAGCGTGCAGCAGCTGGCGATCCCCCAGTTCACTTCCGCTTGGTAACAGTTTTACCTTCCGGAAGATGCTGGGATTATCATTCTCTCTCGCCTAAACAGTATTGTATTGATAAAACCCATGCCGATTGAAATTATCAAGTTCGGACATTGTAACATTTTTGTTTCCATGGCTAATATTTTACTTTACATTCCGAAGCACCTACTTGAGAAATTTCGAGAATAATTTTGTTGACTAACAGTCAAGGTTTTACACATTTTCTTTGGTTAAAAATTTGCTTTTTTTTATTTATACACGATAGCTGAATTACAAGGCAACTGATTAAGAAGTTTAAAATTAACCACGTGTGATTCATATTTAAAATGACATTTTCAAACAAAAATGCGTTCTATGGAGTCAACTCTCTAACCATTTTTGCTGCTGTGAGGCCAGCAAGAAACGGGTTCAAAAAACGACGTTCAAGAATCTGACAAAAGGAAGGAAGTCTAGTTAGAAGTACGGGCGTCGCCGGTTGCGATACGTCTAATAGCCGAGAAGTAAATCACAGTATGAGCGTTCAAGTATTATATCTAAAGTCATGTCTATAACTTTAGGCTTTACGATTTATTTTTATATTGTTCTCAGATACCGCATTGCTCTTAAAATGTTTCTGCTGAGCTGCAATATTTGCATAAACGCTTATAAAACTAACAATTTTATACGTTTAAAGAATTACATTTTATACGCTGTGGAATCCGATTACTGTTGGAAACAACGATAACAGGAAAATAAATTTGATATAAATAATTCATATTTTCTTACTTTCATTTTAGTTTGGTGCGATATTTTATAATATCATTGACAAACTCTAGTTGCCAAAGGAAAGTAAATGGTTTTAGTGACTTTTATAGTTACAATAAACGAAGCTCTCTTACACATATATTGAATAAACTGTCTTCAACAACTATGTTGAAAGTGATGTCCCTCGGCGGCAATATATTGCTGGTATCTGCGTAGGAAATTTCTGCAATTCTTCTAACTTTTTTTCCGTAAGAACATGGCTGTTTGGAACACATATTTTGTCAATGAGAGATTCTGTATCTCTCTAACGAAAAAAAAAAATAGAATATAATTTACAAGCAATGAAAGCACTAAGTAACACACAAACATACAATCCTCGCTGACAAAGCCTCCAAAGATATAAACTGCTACCTGCACATACATTATACAGCCTTAAGACTGCCTTCTCCAAGCACGTAGCAGCCAGCCCGTAACCCAAATTACCCATTGTAGAAAACAAAGGTTATACAGCACTGACACATGATTTCCCAAGTGAACTCTAGGATTTTATTCATGAGCTATTTTCTCTGTATGAAATTAAGCTTAATTTCGCTTTGTCCAACGATGTGCTCTCTATTATTTAATCATGCAATTAAATAAAACGTATAAAGGTTGAAATTTTGAGTTTTATCGTATTTGTTGGTTTTAAATGGATTTTTTTTAAATTTAATTTCAAGTATGTAATGCCTATTTATTACGCAGGACAAAGTGTAAAAGAATGTCATCAATAATTATTTTATTGCTTTATTTGAATTTCTCTCTAGATTTATATGATAAATTAGTTGTTTTATTTCCAATTTTGCACAGTATGGTCTAAATACAAAATGATTCCATTAAGTGATCAACATAATATATAGATATAAAATTATTTAGTAATATAACGTGAAACATGGAAAATTTCTGGGAATTAATTATTTTGTCAAGTGGAAGACCTAAGGGGGCATTTCCGAGTTGCTGGCGTGATTACCTGCCCCTAGGGTTCACGAATGGAAAGTAATGGACCCGATCTGAATGGAAGGAAGCGGGTGGTATATCTTTGCGGTGTGGCCTCTTAGCTTGCTAGCGATGAATGGGAGATCGATATGGGAGCTCCCTGCATGGTTCAACCCGGGCTCCGGGCGCAGCACTATTGCTTCTGCCGCAGGTTCATACATAACCCAGATTTAAAGCAAGTAACCCGCCTCTCCTTCCAATGAGCTAAGGTTTGGTTCCTGGTGCTTGATATTGCCGGAATAAAATAAAATGCTCGAAGCGCAAATTGCCATTTATAATGACACCATGTGCAAATTGCAAACAATTAAATAGATAATGTTGAAAAAATCATATTCAATACACTTGCTTTACAATGTAAAGTTGTTAATTTGTTTTATATGCAGACTCCCTTAAACAGCTCAGGTCATCAGCGTCCCATTCTCTTCAGGGCATGAAACGGTCGTCAAATTTTGCTCAGAGGCCTCTTCTTTCAGGTTTGAGGTTACTTTTCGTGCCGCAAATGTACGACACGGGACTAACGGCTTTACTTCCCTTCCGAAGGAAGCTTTACTTAGGAATTTTACGCTAGTAAAAAAATCCATCGATCTTGGCAGAGATTGAATCCGCGATCTTGCGTTTACAAGGCCTAGTATGGTTACCACTATATATATATATATATATATATATATATACATAAGGTGATTGCTAAATATGCAAATAAAGGGATAGTAGCACCATATATATATATATATATATATATATATATATATATATATATATGGGTAGGTCCATAAGTTTCCAGCCTCGCCGATAAGAATTATCACCTTCACAAAACCCTTATCTGGTGTCATATCTTGAATGTTTATTATATATTTGCAGTCTGTAACTTCTACTTTGCTATGTTACGTTGTACAGGTGTAGTTTAATAAAGAGGGCTATGTTTAGAAGATTGTGACGTGGAGTATCAAGCTGTTATTAAGTTCTTCCAAATAAAATTAAACAGCGATTGGACGGTGTATATGAATAAGCCCCTGCCTCATATTCTACGTAAAATAATGGGCCAAACTTTTTCGAATGGATCGAGAAAGCATTGAAAACGCGCAGGTCGGCCCTTGCAGGGGCTCATTCCTGAAAACGTCGCTCTTGTGGAAGGAGAAATCATGGAAGACCGGCGACTCAAAGTTGCAGAAATAACAGCAAGGTTGGGTCTTTCTCAAACAACCGTCCTTCCAATTATTCATGAAAATTTAAACATGAATAAGGTTAGTGCAAGATGGGTGCCTATACTTTTTTCCTCAGTCCAAAAGCAGCAACGAGTCATCTGATGTCAAACATTTTGGAGCACTGCCGTGGCAACGAGAGAGAAATTCTGCAAACCGTTGCTATAGGAGACAAAACTATAGTCCTGTACTATGATACCTTGTCCAAAAGAGAATCAATGGAGTGGCGTAAACCTGGCGAAGCACCGTCTCTAAAGGCCAAGGTCACTCAATCAACCATGAAGACCATGGCCACAATCTTTTGGGACTGTGAAGGAATATTCTTCATTTACTTCAAGGAGAGTATCACCACAGTAAATGGAGAGCATTCTGGCATACTGCACAGAGTACGTGCTTCCATCAAAGAGAAAAGGCGAGGAAAGCTGCGTGGTGGTGTGCGCCTTCTTCACTACAACGCTCCTGTGCACACATCTCTTGTTGTAAAGGAAGCTGTGAAGAAATTTGGCTTCAAGGAGATTGACCATCCACACTATAGTCCATATCTAGCTACAGTGACCATGTCCTCTTTTCAAAACTGACGAAGTACCTTCGGGGAAGAAAATTTAAGGGTGAAGAAGAAGAGATGGATGCTGTTCATGCCCATTTTGCAGTCAAGACTTCTGACTCTTTTTGGGGCGCAATTGAAATGTTAATTCAAAGATATGAGAAGTGCATTGCAATAAAGGGCAACTATACTGAAAAGGGAAATATAGTTTTACTCTTTATCATAGCTAGAAAATGGTCACGCCGGAAACTTATGGACCTACCCTCGTAATGCATTCTCAGGAAGGGTTAAGTTTGATAATACATCCTTCAATGAAATTGTCGCGTTAAAAGGAGCAAGCATTTTACGTGAACAAATGCTAGGCACCATTTCGAATTCTAGATGGGTTGGATTTTGCTGCAATTTTTCCTCAACCTGAAGAGGGGAATACCAGGTTACGTATGCGCTAACGGACGTAAGACGGTTACAAAAATCTCAAAATTTAATTAAAATGGGCAGTATATTAAGAGATTTAACTTTTTATGAAAGAAGTGAAAACCTTACTTGACATTTGATAAGTCTGTTGCGAATAAAATTGCAAAAATAAATACGTTATCCATATCTCTCTAAAATATAATTTTCTTAAGTATTTGAATAACGACCAATAATAATATTAAAAAAAATAGTATTTACTTAGATATAATCATAGTCTTCATGACATTTAACTACAGATCATTAACAATTCAATAAAATAAGAAAATATATGTTCTTGAACGTAGTGAAATTCAATACATGGAAATGTAGTAACTGAGCATGTAGTTATAGAAATGTCATTCCGTTCCATACATATGTGGTTTTTTTTAATTATTTTAAGTCTATTTATAATTATAAAATATGCTCCTTACTGAAGTTTATATCTTTTTCAAATGTTCTGTCACACCAATTCGTTTTAAATATTTAACACAAAAGATAAAGATAAAAATGGCTTATTATGTCCTTTAAGAGCAAAGGCCTCCTAACAAGTAGGGAAACCTCGTTTCGTGGTGAGCTATTGCACGCTAGTTGTTCGTATGCTGTTTAAGACACTCTGATTTGTACTTTGGTTACAGCACTAGTTACTTCTCGAGAGATTACCATTTTTCTCTTCCTCTTGCCACTCTTGACTGAACCTGTATATTCTTGAAGAGATATGTTCATTTTATTCTGGGTCTGCGTTGTGTCCTTTTTCCTATCCGGGGGTCCCATATGGAGATCTTGTAGGTCCTCCTATTGTCCTGCATTCTTGCGACGTGACCGCCCCATTGCCATTGGCTTCTGGTAGTTATTTATGCGATGTCTGTTGACTGAGATAACTGGTTTATTAATACTGTAGGTATTTTGTCCTTCAAAGTTATTCCCAGGATCTTGCGTTGCATTTTTCTTTGGCATATTTGAACTTTGTTCTATTGTTTTTCTGTTAGTGACCATGTTTGGCACCCATATAGTAATACATAGGTTTCGAGCGTTGGAATCTGATTTTCTTAGTGTTTAATCTAACAATATAATCTTAAGGGCCCAAAACACTCTCAAGATTAATGAGATCCTTCTTTGTACTTCTTTTTCCATTTTATCATTTATGGAAACCTGTTGTCCTAGGTATGTATATTCACGCACATATGTGAGGACTGTTCATCTATTTTTATTGGGGTTTAATATCCGTTTAAATTAACTGTGTCTTCAGTTTGTTTAGTGACACCCTGCATTTTTGCTATGCTTACATAATGTTTGTAGTTTTTAATATACGAAACAGAAAACAATGAAAATCAATAAGAACAATTTAATACGTGTAATAAAATTAGACGTTTGGCTCAGTGATACATAAATTAAATATTTTCTGGTACTGAAATGGTCAGTGATACTTGAGCGAGCTATTCATAAAAATAAAATTTTTACTAGTAACATTTACTGGAGATCATGTTTTCTATGAAGATTTATGCTATTCTTGTAATAACAATTTTCGTCGCATTTAATTTCAATAATAATCTCACAGCTGAATAGTGAATTATGAAGAGAACCTCTTCACTCATATTTATTTTTTCAGTATTGGTAATGTCCAAAAAGCACATGGCGTGATAAGTTCGGGCTGTATGGAGGGTGTTCTAGTCTACTCCATTAATTGCAGTCAGTGCTTTCAATTCCACACCAGCGGCTTGTGACTGAGTATTGTCATGGAGCAGAACTACTTTTTCTTTTCTTTCTTATAGCTCCAAGCAAATGAATTCTTGAACCTTTGCGTAATAATCCCCGTTTACCGACTGTCCACTGGGAACCCGTACGCGTTAAGGAATAACAGTAGCATGCATGACTTTTCCCGCAGAGATATTTTTGGTGGAACTTAATTCGAATGTTTCCGCACACTAGACTCTTTGTTATTTTAATAATAAGTATTAATTTTAAACACATGATTTGTCACACGTCACGATCAAGGTTAAGAAATCTTGAACCGTCTCAAATATGGGTACTCTCACACGAATTTGAGCTCGTCTTAGTATTTGCTTTTATGTGAGATTTCTGGATCCTCACTTGGCACGTATACGACCATCATTGTCCAACAGGAAAGTTAAAATCTGATGTGGATGGTCGGTCAGAACGTATTTTTTCCATCCCTTGCGGGGTTAGTGCTTCATCATTTTAAATATTTTGTTACGGCTCTTTCCTAGTTAAACACAAAATTCATTCTCGCAATTCCGCCGCATTTTTGACAGAGACTTCTTTCTCGGCTTCCATGTCAAATCGCAGGAGATGCTTCCTCTTAACTGTGACCAAATACTAAAGACCACACGTTCAGACACGTTGATATATGTCCACAAAACCCTGAACAGTGTTACCACCTGTAATATCTGAATGTCAGATCTCTTATAATTGGTAAACTTAGCTGAACCAAAAAACATGAAAAATCCCAAAAGATATGTTAAACCATTGCAAGTAAACTTTAAAATAAAACAAGAAAAGAGTCGTGCTATAATGATATATATCCATGGCTGTTCCGGTTGTGCAGAAAACTGTGCCATAAATAACACAGAAGGTGGGCATGAAGTACCTTAGACATGTTGTGGGCCATAATAAATCCCATTTCAAGTGATGAAATTACACATAAATACCCTTAACTTAAACAACATGATCCTGCACCAAACATGAAGACATATATAGGGCGTTCCAGGATGAGGCCTGGCATTAGAGTGATTATGATATCCTTTGCTCCCCCCCCCCCGGAATTTAAGAAACACGCCCTGGAAATTTTCTCTCTTCATAAACGATTAAGGCCTTGGAGTCAACTCTGAAGTCTGGAACAAGTAAATTGCCATTAGTGAGAACTATAAAGTTCATTCAAATGAAAACTGGTCAAAAAAGTAGTTGAAATTTCATAAACGCTGCTGGCTATGCTGAAACCATCAGTGAAGTTCAAGTTCACTGCAAAAGTCATTCTTTTTAATAAAGCCACTTCTAAACAGCAATAATTGTCTAGCATTATCTTTTAGAATGAATAAAGTGTGTTTAACGTCCATTTTTACTACTGAGGCACCTCAGGAGATGGACACTGATGATACATTTGGAAAAGCTTATTTTAAGGAAGGAAACGTTCCAGGCCTAAGATTAGGGTACCTTTCCGGCATTTGTCATATGTGAGGACTGAGGAAAACCTGGATAAAACCTCAGTCAAAGTTATTATTATTATTATTATTATTATTATTATCATCATCATCATCATCATCATCATCATCTTTTGGGATATTGCATCTGACATACAGCACACTTATCTTTCCGTGACTTTGAGAAACACCTTTGGGTCACAGATATATGAAGTGGTTCAGAAAATTATCCTTTCAGCATCTCAATCTCTACTTTCTATGTCCAGTCGGTGTCACAATGTATAACTCTCATATGGCAGTATTTTAAATCGGTGTTAACTTGTTTCCTACGATACTCTTGGATCATTTTAATCTGAATAGGGTATCAAAATTAAAATGAATGAATGACTGAATTACTTTCTCTGTGTTAACATTGTGTTTCTCTGTGTTGATTTAGTAATACTTGCTGTTTTTTTTAAAAAAAATCTTACTCTTATTTGCCCTTTAATTTTCTTCCCAATCTTAATTAACTTATTCTCACGTACTATTTGTGTACCGCTTTTGCAGCTGAAAATAGTAAGCGAATCTATTTCAGGGTATGTTTCGTTAGTTGCTTCTGTCTCTGCCGTATCCGTTACCGCCCACTGAATCGGGAAACTCGCGATAACAACTTTGACGTACCACCTTCCATCGTTGTTCTCGTTGTGTTTTGCTTTTGTCAGATGCTCTATTTAGCGCCTTTGCTGTTATTGAAGCCTGTAATTTTTCTTTTGTTTGGTTTCATTTAGTTTAAAATTATTTCTTGTATTTTCTTCATTCTTGTTATTTTTATCTTTGGTTGTATGAATATAACGCTCTATAGTCATGTCTAATAGCAAAATACATTACGGTTAGTTTATATTGAATGGTTCACGATTTAGAACGACATTTTTGGCCCGATAAACCGGCCAAATGAAACAACTGTGCAAATAATAATTCCCACATCTAAAACAAGTTTATTATCGACTTAAAAGAACCAATTGAAAACCTTATTGTTGTGAGAGCTAGTGTGTCCCGAAATATCAATCCGCTGTCGATAACTGGAACTGATCATTTAAAAAAAAAAAACTAAATTCTCCATTCAGGATTTAATTTTCTCAAGAAGTGGAGATAAACGGCCATTTGATGCAACGGATATTCATCGATTGGATGCTGCAGATTTGGCAAGAGAACAGCGACTTTGCCAGAAAAGCATCTTTGGCGATGAGACGCATTTTAACCTTAATGAATGTCAACAAGCAACATTGTTGCATTCAGGCTTATGAAATCCTTGGGACGTTCAAAAACAGTCTATACAAATTTTACACCCCGGAGTGATCGGGCCGTGTTTATTTGAATATGAGACGGAAAATTCGGTGACGCTCTTTGGTGTACGTTATCGAGACAACATGCTCGTTGTGATCTCATTTGAACGGTATGGACTTGGCGGACATTTAGTTCCAGCTGGTTGCTACCTCCCGAGTATTCATCTCGCTCAAGGACGATCGGAGCTGGCGACCCGACACCTTGCGACTTTTTTCTCTGGGAATTTGTAACGTCCAAATTTTTAGCTATAAAAATAAGAAAATTTCCTTAGTTTAAAGCATAAATTCTAAAATATATAAAAAAAATTGAGCTGTAATCATGCGAAAATCTGATAAAATTCTATAGTGAGTTGTAGCGAACATTTATCAAATATTTCATTCTATACTTAATTGTAATGTTTATGCTTAAAATGATGCAATCACTCTGTTAATTATTGAATAAATAATTTTTTTTCAATTAAAATGTTTGGAAAACCTTGCCATTTTTCTTGAACCTTATAAAGTCCATCATTAAAAACAATCTCATTGGATTTTACGGCAACTAGAACAGCTTAGAAGTCCTTAGCGGTTAGTTTATTTCATATCTGTGGAACGTACGATAAAAATAACGAATTTATGTGAAAAACCAGCATATCCCGATATCTATATTGACTAGAGTAAAGTGATTAATAAACTGCAATGTTTGCATTTTTCCTACTTTTTCTTCGTAAATTTTCGAAAAAAAATAGAGAGAGAGAGAGAGAACATAATCTGCCGTCAACTTCGCGTATGTCTTATTAATATCACAATAACAGCGGCGATTCTGTCCCGCAGATACAAAATATGCTTCCGGAAAATTATTCTTTGCAACAATGTCCGAGATTCATGGTTTGCCCATTTCTTACGACAACCGTTTGTGTTTTCCGTTTTACGAAACTGATAAAATCATCGACGAATAAACCAATCCTCAGAAGTAATTTGTCTAGTACAATTTCGTTGAAATTAAAGTAGAACAGAAATTATTTACTTTAATTTAAATTATGCATAGAAAAAATTGTGCATTCAATTTAATGATGTGGTGATCAGTAAGGAAGATGGCGTTCTATTAAATCGCAAACTCGTTGCACATCACACAGCCATTTTTTATTACTTCTCACTGGGTAAGAAAGTTAGAGAAATTTTTGTAAGACTGCTTGAAATGGAAAAATTACGGAGTAGCGATTTTTTAAATGTTTGTGTTTTTTCAGTGTTTCTGAATGTATTTTGATTAATGTAACAGCCTTTGTTGTTTCAAATGTCTCTTTCTTGTACCAAACTGCAACTAAAACTATTTTTCCGTCTGTAATGCACAGAATGAGCCAAAAATGCTACAAACTAAAACGTTTTATATTTAAAATTATATAACTTTAACTTAAAATTCATATATGATTAAAGCTACAAAAACATTTCCTCTAAAAAGGCTCATATTTTAAAAAGTGCACTTCCGAAGGGAAACATATTGAATTAAATGTTTTATTATAAACATTTTCAACGCCAAAATAATTTTATCTGATCGTAATGTTGCTATAAATTAATGTTCAGGATGATTGTTTGTCTAGTAGTAATGTAACTTTTAAATTAAAAAGTAGTCGTCTTCTTGTACTGTTAAGATTTGGAAAATTCAAGTTTTCGGTGATGTTTGTTTGCCTCTTATTTGTGTTGGCTTTATTTTCATGTTTCTTCCAGGCATATTTTTCCGTGAGTGCAGTAAATGTGATTTAAACTTAAATATACAAGTGCCTATTCAAGGTAATACTTGTTGAAAACATTAAATGTGATTTTTTAAATTTCTGAAATTATTGTATTGGTCGTTCATTCCTAGTCGCACCTCGTACTTGGAACTTGGATTACTATAAAACGGTTACACAACGGAATTTTATCGCGATGGGCCAGAAGCAGATTGGACAAACGCATAAGTGGGATGTAATGAGTGCCCAAGAAAACAGCAACTTATCTTAGCAAGCAAAGTCAACAGGACCAAAGTTTTTTCACTAGTACTATGTGTGAAATATATTTTTAAATCACTATTTATTTATTTATTCTTAGAGTCTAAGATTTCTAAGACTTAGCATAGCTCATAGTAGTAATAAATACATTGCTGAAAGTTTAGACGTTATATAATATTATAAGTAAATGCTACTCTGGCTGCAATATCTGGAACTGAGGAATACTTCCAATATTTGTTCTTATTTGCTATTGTTAAATTAGTTAGTTTCATTCTAATTACAAAATTATAATATTCTGTTTGCGGAATTGAAAATTTAATAGTTTTCACTTCCATTGCATAATAATTAATATATCCCAAAATATAAACATAGTTTTTTAAATTTAATTTAGTTCATGTTGATATAACAAATACGAGTAGTCAATTATGTTTGCAGTTATTTTAAGATTTTATCATGAAGATTTTTAGAGCTACCATTACGCTTACTAAGGCATTATCTTAAAATACGTTATTAGTTGTAATATTCATTATATGCGGGAAACCCCTGCTGAACACATTGATGCTGTACCGCTCTACATTCCTAAGAGAGTAGTTGCCAATACACTCAGGCGAACAGCAAGGTCTGCGAAAAACGCCGGCATAATATTTTGAATAGCCTTGCGGTACACACGTGGCGGAGAAGTTGCCGCATAATCAAGGGGTGCGTATAAAGTAATGTTCCAAACCTCTAAATACAACATATTTACAAACTCTCAAGAAAATTGTTGCAGTGTTGTGAAGTTAGAACGCTTCGAAACTTTCAATGTTATGAGGTCAAATCAGTTTAAACAAGAAATAGAAAATAAAATGTAAAAAAAGATTGATAAAGTTGAAAGGAAACAGAAAATAGGGACTAAAATAAATATGTCCATTTGTAATGAATTACATAAATAATGAATATAATAAAACACTTGAAGCCGATTGCAAAAAATAACCATTAAATTTCAGCTACTCATACTGTTAGAAAATCGATCTCTAGAAACACAAACAAAGATAATAAAATAAGAGAGAGGAAGTAAAAAATGTAAAAAGTATTTTAAAATCAGGATAATACAGTTAAAAGACTGTAAAATAAGAGTAATTAAGAAATATACCAATAGGAAGTTTACAAATTGTTATATTGTGCTATTTTTACTAAAGTAGATTATTATTTGTACTATAGAAAATAGGGGCTCAATTGTGTAAGTAATCGTATTCATTTTAGTGTTAACCACTGACGCTCCTCGTGTGCTTAACTTTATGACAGCAGTTTTTATTACATAAAATTTTGTGTTCTATCTGATCACTCTATTTTGCATGTACTTTACTTATTTATGACCTCTGTAGTCAGAATAGTTCTTTATAGTATTCCCGAAAGATAAATGTCCACCAGAACATGTATTTTATTTCTTAAAATTATTTATATCACAATATACTATTCACAAAGGGTTTCATGCATTTCTTTGAGGTCATTACAGTTTTGTCATCCTGCACATCATTAAATTTGTAAAAAATCTCCAGTATACTCACTTGCATAACGAAAGTCACCTTTGGTACGTTTAAATGCAGATATAAGATATTCTGAGCGTGATCTAGTTATTCTAGTAGATTTATTACCCTGCCAGATCCACTAAGACTTGTTAAATCTGGTTATTGCATCATGTTTCGTTGAAAACATCTTTTCTTAACATCATACGATAAAGAAACATAGAACATCTTTCACTGAGAGGATGGATTCAATGACAATTCGGAAGCAACGTTTTTCTTGAGCTGAACTTGTTTATATTACTGCTAAATTTTGTTCTTTACTTAATTTATTTGATAGTCTTAACCGGGCATAGCGGATGTTTGCTTTAATTCGTGCCCATGACACAGCTAAATTACGAATCATGTCAGAGTTGTCAGCATTGTTTACTTTTATTAAATATTTTTCCCCTTTTAAGTATGAATATGAAGTAATTAAAAGTGTCAATGGGGTTACTGCACCTGGTCAGTAGCCTTATCTTACATTACCTTTTTTATGACAAAATTCCTTTCACCACTTCGTGCTGTATTTATTGTGATATTCACGAGTCTGGACTATTGAACTAAACCGCAATTTCCACTGCAGAAGTTTACGTCCCAACGTAGGAAAAAAAATGTCAGCTGAAACCAGTTGGCAGATTTTCTAATGATATTTGGCAACTAGAAGCAAGGTCTTTCTTCAACAAACCAACTTCACAAAAATCCATGGGTCAGGCATGTAGTGTCTTCAAGGAATTGATTTAAGGATGATGTTTGGACATGAATCTCAGCAGCCAGTATGTGACGGACGGTCTGGCCGTGTAACTGGATGCCTTACCCACATAGATCCAAACTTTTGAGATGATATCACACCGCACAACGAGGTATCTCTTCTTCAGAAATGAAGTTCATGAAGTAAGTGTGGAATTAGGCCGTTTATTTTGATAATATTTGTAAATCCTGGGTTGTGGCGCCCTTTTTGGGTCATTGGACAGTAGCAAATGACATGGGGTTGGTTTGTATCATCCAATTATATCCCAAGCCTCATTCAGACAATCTTCCTATTGCCATTTGTCACCCGCCAGGTACATTCATACAAGTTTCTGATATTGAGGAAGTATTTCTTGATATTCCGCTCTCTCAGGACATGTCCACGTACTCTATGACGCTGTTCTACTGTCAGAGTTTCATGAAGTACGTGGCATATTGTGCCTTTTAGATTTTCCTTTGCAATTGGCAAGACATTTCTGCACTTATGGTTTTTCAGTTACTGTTTTCTTGATACCATGACAGTATTCACTTTCTTTTTAAATGTTTTTGCAGGCAGTTCCAGTTTCTTTTTGGAACCTTTTATTGTAGAGTCGAGTAATAGAATCCACACTGTACTTGTTGATAAGGCCTTCTGTTTGTATTTCACAGTATCTGATAGACTTAACCGTCGTCGGAAAAATCCAATAAAGTATATTTGCCATAAATCCGCAATTTTATGCTAATTTTCACCAACTCTTGAATATGACTGTACCAATGACTCCAGATTTACAGCAACGCTGTCACAAGAATGCATGTGAGTGCTAAAATAGGCGTGACAGGCTAACTATTTAAAGTAGTTCTCCGATTCTTGTAGAATACAGTTGATCGCAATGTTAGAGAGGAATGAATAATGCAATATGTTTTCATGATTTTCACTCAATATACAAGTAGAAATTAAAATTGTAATATAGGGTAAGGAGAGGCACTATATTGGAAGCATTTGAATAATAGATTTAAATAAAGGGGTGGGCTGAAAACTATGCTTTTTCAGTTAGAAGGAAACGTTCCCTGTAAACAGGCTAAGGAAGGAATATGGTGGGGAATGATCTGCTAATATGTAATATTATGAAGGAGACAATTTTTTTGAATAGTGTTTAACGCCCGTATTATTAGGCATCACAGACAGTAATGATGTATGAAATGAAATTATAAATTGGGAAAGGAGTATTTTTTATGGAAGGAAGCTTTTCAGGCCTAAGTTTGGGTAACTCCCCGGCATTTGTCGTTTATGAGGACTGAGGGAAACCTGGAAAAAAACCTCAGTCAGGGAGGACAGTTCTGGCGGGAATCGAACCCCAGACCTCCCGCTCATGAGTCCGCGCCTTAACGACTTCGGCCACCCGTGGCGGTAGGAGATAAAAATGAAAAATAAGATAGAAGAAGAAACAATAACAAATATTTTTCTCACACTGTCGGCTTTGCGACCTATCGATACTTTGGTCGATTGTATGGAGCACCGAAGTGTCGGAACTCCGATATTACTCCGGTACACAAACTGCAGTTTGATTTCTACGTGATTTTTGGAATCAACCAAAACAGAAAGGTATCAATGCATACGTAATAAAGTCGGTCCTGTTGGTATAGTGGTAACCGTACTTGCATCCTAATACCAAGATCGCGGGTTCAAACCCGGTCAAGATCGATGGATTTTTTCGGACGTAAAAACCCTAAGTATGGCTTCCTTCGGAAGGGAAGTAAAGCCGTGGGTCCCGTGTCGTACATTTGCGGCACGAAAAAGAACATCAATCCTGAAAGAAGAGGCCTCTGAACAAAATTTTCCGGCCGTTTCACGCCCTGAATAGAATGGAACGCTGATGACCTGGGATGTTAAAGAGCGTCCATAAATAAAACAAATCAATCAATCATACGTAATGTCGGGGTGCAAAATATGAAACTTTTGTACTATCTATAAATACTAAAGTATAACAGCTTTGTTCACATATGATATATACTCTGTATTAAAATACATAACAGAATTAAAAGCTTTAATCAAATATAAGTAATATGTCAAAGCTGTGTTTTCAACATTACCATGTCCCTTAACTTACACTTTATATGGATGTGTTATGTCATGCGAGATGTTAGTTCCAGTTACATATGGTTAAGTCAAACTGCTTTAGAACATTTCCCTACTCTCCAAGTCTATATTATAATTTTTACATAAAATAGAGAAATGAGGGCTTAGGATTTTATCATTAAGTAAGGCCGACATATGGCTCACGTAGAAGTGCGGCCATTGCCAAGGACATTTTTTCCTCACTAATTGCTATTTTACCACGGTGCATAACAAATTCTTGTAGGTTTTCATGATAAAATATTCAAAATAATGTGTAATTATAATAATACACTATTGAAAATAATTGTGAAAATAATAAAGGGAAATACTCGTATTCCCTAACTGTTCATTGTGCGTTTAGCTTGCCGATATTTCTAATCAGAGATCAGTGTATTCTGAAGTTAAAAGAGCATTCGTCCTGACCTTCGATTATGATTATGAGTACACATACTGTTTTTATTTAGTTAACTAAAATAAGGAAAATTACACATGTTTATGTTTATGTCTTTTCGGGTCGAAGCAAAAATATGTTGTCTGAAAAGTAGAGAATAGTTGAAGGAGTGTAAATATTTACCAAGCTTTAGAATATAAACATATTTTTTAAACTATTGGCTTCATTTAATTGCCTTTTGTACAGTCTGTCACTTAACTCTATATCAGAAGCTGTAGAACGTTAGCCGCTAAATTGGTGAATATATGACGAAAGCATTTTACAGAGATAACCAAAACATATGTATATAAAAACAGATAATTATATTTTGGACAACCAAAAAAGTAAAGCATGACATGCACAAACAAGAAACAGCGTATTTTAATGTTCTTGGTGCCAGAACGTAGAGAGGAGTTTGAAGAAGAATAATAATATGATTTAGTTCTCTTTGAAAGCCGTTTTTGCGTTATTTAAATATTTTTAGACAACTTTGCCTAACACTAGGGAAATTAACAATACTCTCTTTTGTTCTCTAATGACTTCCGCATTAAGTGAAACAGATAAACGCAACAAAAAGCGTGAATGCATAAGTTTCCCAGCTGTTATACACATACATGCGATCTCTGTCAAAATTTTGTGAAACACGTAAAGAAATCAGTCTGCATTTTCTTAGTACAGTCGTTAATTCTTATATTTACGGGTAGGAATACTCAACCATTTTCTTTCGATAACATTCTAAAATTCTGTAGCGATGTCAATCTTACTAGTGTTGAACTGCGTGCCTTCGGCGAATGTGATGTCAGTGATGAACTGAAGCTCTTTTTTAATTTTTTTTTTTTTTTAGACGTTCTAATCAAGCTGTTTGTTTGCTAGAGCGTTTGATGATAGGAAGATGAATGAAGATTGTGTGTCCCGTAGAAGCGCGGGGAAACTGTTGTGGCAAGCCAGGAAACGCCGAGGGACGGCCGGGCGGCCGAAAGAGAACGCGCTGCAGCTTGCTGACGTCATTCGGCAATCGATGTGCGACGGAAAACTCCACTACGCACTGGCGTTCCTTCCCCGGGTCCCGCAGTTCTGTTCCCTGGATATTTCTCAGTCTCTCACATTGTTCACTTATGGGTAAAACGGTTCTATCAACAAAAATATATTTAAGAACGTTTTGTATGATGAAATATGTCATTTCAACCTATGAAAGTATCCTCTCTTCATCTCCATTTATCATTCCTATCTTGTGAGGCCATGTTTTCTACCGCAGTTATGCTCGTCTTCTACAGTTGATTTGACCGAAAAGTCACCACAACTAAACATTATTTTTTCATATAAAGTTACCTATATTATAATAGTTTTTTCTTTCTTTTTGCTGTCGTTAAAAGAAAACTACTGATCAAAGATTCACTCTCAAATTTAAATTCAATTTTAATTCAAGTGGGAAGATTTTATTGCCCTCTTGTATAGGAAAATTTGAAATCTGGTATAAAAAAAAAAGGATAGCTACCACTTTTATTTCTTGACTTGAAAAAAACATATGACAAAATTATTATGGAAAAATTCTCACGACTTATATGTAATATAAGTAATTATGTATCTGTATATACATTGAACACATTTTTGTTCCAATCAGTAACAGAGTTGTATGTTATTCGAATCATCATTAATAATATTTTAGCAAGTTCAAGAATAAAAATAATTTGACAATTTTAGTTGACATTCAAAGAGCAATATATAAAAGAATTGTTATTTAGTAAACATCGAAATATTTAGACCTGAAATAATTTAAGTAAGTTGTCTTGGGAGAATAATGTTAATAGAGGTAATAACATTAAGCAGGTTGTTTGCAATGAATTCGGTATTATAGATTTGTAGTTTTCGAAACTATTTTTCAATTAACAAATATGTGACGTCTACAGTACTGTATTTGTTCTTCCAAATGTCTCAAGATAATAATGTGTGGAGATAATTAGATTGTAATACAATAATTTATATCATCCTGGGTAACAACGCCATATTATGCTTGGACTATATTCGTAAATATATTTTTTTATGTTTTGTTGTGTTTGGATGACTGAGAAACCACATATTTTATTATTATAAATTCCAGAAGTTCATAAGAAGAAATTATGAAGAGCATAGTTCGAAGAAACGGTCACACCTGTCAGAAATTATGGTATATCGGTAAATGTCGCAGCGCGGGAATACAAAATACCTCGCAGCATTTTAAGAGACCGTCAGCAGAAATGTATTACCGACTCTAAATTAGGCCGAAGGTTCATTTAAATCAGGAGTGTATGTGAGAGAATAATTAAACTGAACGATATCAGTCACCCGCTACCACCAAGAGCCTTATGAAATGCTGTTTACACATTTTGTGTAAAGTGAAACAAACAAACAAAAATTAAATTAAAACTTCAAAGATTGCAGCATGAAATCAGAATTAATTAATAATATTTGTATTATAAATACCACTGCAATGACTCCTAAAGGAAACATGACGTCTGAACGCTTTCAGAGAGCCTTTTGTCGTGAGAAAATCGTGTGCTTTAATAAATGAATTACTATAAGATGACTTTTGCTATGAATTTGTAAATTTACATATATGACGTTTTATCCTTAACACTCATAGGCATGGGAAATAACGCCAAACTGCAGGTTTTAAATAACTATATTCCATAATTTATACTTAGCTTGAATGGGTGACAAACTTTTTGTAAGTTAATAAACATGTTGAGCTATTTGATTATGGATTTATATCTAAACAAACCTGCATGACATCTCCGTAAAAATTACCTAAACCTTAGTATAGCATTATAATCCAAAGGGAAACAAATGGTATTATAAGAGTCAAAATATAGTGTAAAGTTTGGGTATGAACTGTAAAAAATAAAAATATTATTAAAAATCTTGTGGCTAATGCAAACAATTTATTTCTGCCTTGTATTAACCGTAGATATGAATCCTCTTAGAAGCTAATCACTTTATAGTGTTTGTTGGAAACAGACGTTGAACTATACGCTACCTAAAATAATATCCATCTGCTTAATCTAGTAGTCATTAGGTCTTCGTATTAGTTTTATTCTGGCGCTGCTGAGAAAAATTTTGAAAGGAGCTAATCGTAATGGTCTACCTCCAGTCTCGTAAAGAACAACTGGGGAACTACTTGACCGGAAGGTAGTATATCCGTTCGATGAGCCTAGGTTTTACTTGTCTCAGATGCCATGCGTTGACCATGTCACCCATTGGGAGATCAGCCATTTGTAAACACTTGATTTATCGGATATGTCTGATGAACTATAACAGCGACAGTAACAATACTACTACTACTGCTATTACTACTACCACTACTACTACTACTACTACTACTACTATTACTACTACTACTACTACTACTACTACTATTACTACTACTACTACTACTACTACTACTAATAATAATAATAATAATAATAATAATAATAATAATAATAATCTACACGTATCCTCAAATAAAAAGCCTGTAGGGGGGACCGTAGTTATTTAGTACTTTTAGAATAACGCCTACAGTGGTATGTACAGTTCATTGTTGTTATTTTGTACATATATGAAATAAAAATGAAACATAATTCGAAATCTAATAACTTTAGCTAGTTTTAATTATAGAGTATAAGCTTGAGTTCATTCATAGCCAGCGCATTAAGCGTATAAGTTAAAAACAAATTTGCAGAGGTAATCGGAGCTTTGTAAGCTATTCATGATTAAAATAAAAAATAATGAAAAATAAATAAAAATAATTTCAGGTAATAACAACAGAATATCTAAGATGAAAATCAAATAAGTTTAGAGATCCATATTGACAAAAAGTAAAATGTAAACATATAGAAATTATTTATATTTTAGATAATTGCTTAACAAAATAAATATTCCATCATTTCTCCGTCACATACAGATACAAGTATCGAAATATTCTACCAATATTAATTTTAAATTCTTGCCTCTTTTCCAAATGTTTGTTATTACATATATTTCCATTTGAAAGCTTTTTATCAACTATAAAATGACCAACATGCACGAATATTGTAGTTACCGAACACCAGCAAACTAGATACAGAGAATAATTTGCCCCCTAGTATGATCCAAGTTCCACAAGATTTCGGATTTCGTCAAAGAAAAAATGCATTTATTAATGGAAATGGAGTATTCACGATTATTGAAGCGCCTACTGGTAGCTGTGACGATGTACCGCATCACGTAGCTAGCGGAGAAGTTGCCGCATCATCCAGGGGAGCCAGCTTCTAATAGGGAAATGTTGTTCCATCTTTCATGAAAGAATGCAGCTACATTGATTGCTTGGTTTGGTTTACGTCATCACAATTGCAATATGGATTGTTCAATGGATATCACAAATGCTCAAAATCATATTCGATATTTTCTTCATCTCAAAAGTAGTTTTGTTATTTTCGATTCTCAGGAATTTGTTAGTTTGAACTGAAGCCAATTTCAAAAATAATAGTTCGAATCGTGCTTGAGTCAAGTTACCATTTAAAATTTTGGTGTCGCTTTGAATCATTGTGTCATTAAAATACAAATATTCTTCACTGACTTAGAATATGTAAAGAACTAAACTTTTTTCACTAATTAAAGATATGGAGTCAACTCCCATTCCTGAACATAATCCTCACTCAAGAAAGTTAAACTTATTCTTCGTTTCCGAAACGTAATAGCACATCTTTCAGCATTTGCTGGTCATCCTAGATATACACAATATTGAGTATGGTTATTTATTTAATATGAATGCTTCTGTAACCAAAATTACGTAAGAATAATGTTGAATGTTCATGATACACTATGCTCTCCCCGATGCCCAAGGAGTTTAACATATTTAGAGACAGAAAAATCTCTCTAACCTGGATACCTACGATTCATTGAGAAAGAATTCAACCTAATGAGATGTCCAAGAGATAGAGCGATTTCTTATGTGTGTGTATGTGTTTTTTCCCTGTAGAAGCAGCCCCTTTACTGCAATATTTTTACTCCGATAAAACCGAAGAAATTAAAAAGATCGATTACTTATTTATTAACTGATTTGCATATTATGTCTTTTATTCCCATGTATTTATAATGAAATTTTGTTTGGTATTTATATTGGAAACTGTTAATTTAGAAAACTCGAGCTCCTTTGCAATTTTCCTTCAGTTCATATTGTTCATATCAATTGAGAAACAAAACATAGCCTTAATTCCTCCTTGGAAGTGCATGTATCATGGTAATGGTCATTGTACGAAAACTTAATAGTATTTAGTCCTAAACAGGTAACACATACCACAAGGGTTGTCCAACAAGCAGAGTAACTTGTATATGCTAACATATCATTCGCTAGATTTCCAACATAAGGTGTCTAACTATAGAAGCTGTGACACAACGACATTAATCGTCCCCTGTCAAAATGTTGGGTAATTCAATGTGCCTTAAAGCAAATTGTTAAACATTAGCTGTCAAATCAAAATGAAAAGTTTTAAAAACTTAAATGGTATATTTCTATAGATAGCCATATTGTAGCTGGAGGTCTTTTTTGAGATTATTTGTATTTTACTTATAGTTCAAGCCTGGTTCATTCATCCTGCTAATGTGCCTAGGGATGTTTTTAAATATTTTATAAATATCTCGAAAGATAAAGCGTACGCATATCTCCCTCTCCAATCTCCTCAAATATATTTACATTCATAATCTTCAAATGTTTTATTGTTAGTTCCCAGGTATCAAATATAATATTTCCCATTCTATCGTATATTCTGAAGCAAATTTCTCACTTTTCTCACTTAGGTTTTAGCTCTCCAGAGATCGGATAACATTTCATTATATCTTCAAAATAATTACTTCTTTCCTTAGTTCATAATAATATTATAGTATCTCGTGGTGTGATATACAAAAGTTAACTGTATATTGGAGTTATCAGTAATTGACTTGAATTACTGTAGTTTCGTCTGCTGCGGAGAATTACGTTACTATAGTGGATTACACAACTTGTCGATGCTTTAATTCTGCCTTTAATTTTGTAACTTTGTCGATAGAATTGACAGATATCTTTTAAAAATTGCTTAAAGATGTGTTTCATTTTCGAAATATAACGAAGGCTTCCTCATACAGTGATAATTTTCGGATTAGTAAAGGAAAATATACAACAGACCAGTAATCTTATTTGTATTTAAATTAGGGCCTCATTGGATAAAGCGAACTGCTTAGAATTTTTTCATTCTAATAAAATTGTTGCGTGTTAAAGATATAAAAAGTTTTCTCCCATAAATAAACATTTTGTTTCACAAAAACAATTAAATATAACACATTAATCATCAACTCAGCAATAATTTATGAAAAATGTGTACAGTTTCTCTATTAGTAAACAAAATTCCAATTTGAACTCATAAAACTCATGAAATCAGCTACCGCTGCAGGTGTATTAAAACGCCGCTCTTTTATAGACATCTTGGATCGAAATAATCTATAGTTGAATGGAGTTGATTCTAGACTATATGGTTGATGAGGCAGAATATCGTCCCTATTTCAATCCTGAGTTAATCTTGTAGGGTGCGCTGTGAAATTGTACACACTTCCTGTTTTTATAAAGCAAGTAACTTTCTTCAAAATATCGTGTACTAATCCAGCTGCTACAGATTTAATTACACTACGATGAAAACAAGATCGTAATGAATACTACATTCCTAATTTCAACAAACACGCAGTTTATCACCTTGATCGAAATTATTTTGTCTAACTGATGATTAAGATTTTTTTTAAGTTAGTACGTCTTGTCTTCTTTTGCCAGAATGAAGCAGAAATGTGAATTTTTCTTGCACAACTTTCTTCTGTGATATTTTGTTTACAAAGACTCGTCGCTGGGATTCTTTAGAACTGATAGAAGTGGCGACATAGCGCTGCTGATCGCCCCCGTTGTCTAGTATTAGCATTTGCGACTAGTACGCCGGAGGTCTAGCTTCGATCACTGTTCAGATTAAGCCATCTCGATAATTTTTTATTTCAGAAATTTTCTGAACTCTGAGAAGGTGAATGCTAGATAGCATTAAGGTGCCAAGGACTACGAGCTCATTTTCCCCATCATTATTCCATTTCACTCATCCCTACAGACTACAAACATGCCTACAGTACTTACCTTCACAATCTACACATGTCATGACAAGAGCAATTAAGTCAAAGAGACCGTAAATAAAACACTCTCTGATACTGGCGAGTGTTTGTTACCCTTCGTTGGGATATACGAGGATAGGTCCGTAAATTTCCAGTCTAACCATTTTCTAGGTCTGATAAAGACAAAAACTATATTTCACTTTTCAATATACTTTCCCTTTATTGCTATACACTTCTCAAATATTTGAATTAACCTTTCAATCCCCCCCCCCTCAAATAGTCAGAAGTCTTGTCTGCAAAATGGGCATAAACAGCATCCATCACTTCTTCGTCACATTTAAATTTCCTTCCTGGAAGGTACTTCTTGAGTTTTGAGAAGAGGAAATAGTCACTGAGAGCTAAATCTGGACTATAGGGTGGATGGTCGATCTCCTTGAAGCCACATTTCTTCACAGCTTCCTTTGCAACAAGAGCTGTGTGCACAGGCGCGTTGTCATGAAGGCGAACACCACAACTTAGTTTTCCCGCCTTTTTTCTTTGATGGAAGTACGTAGTCTGTGCAGTAGGCCAGCATAGTACTCCCCATTTCCTTGAAGTCAATAAAGAGTATTCCTTCACAGTCCCAAAATATTGTAGCCATGATCTTCTTGATTGGCTGAATGACCGTTGCCTATAGAGGGGGTGCTTCGCCAGGCTTACATCACTTCATTGATTCTCTTTTAGTCAAGGGATCATAGTAGAGGATCATAGTTTCATCTCCTGTAACAATGATTTTCAGAACTTCTCTCTCGTTGCCACAGCAAAGCTCGCAAAAATGCCTGACAACAGATGACTAGTTGCTGCTTTTGGATTGAGGAAAGAAGTCTAGGCACCTTATCTTGCACTAACCTCATTCATTTTAAATGTTCATGAATAATTCGAAGGACTGTTGTTTTAGAAAGGCCCAACCTTGCTGCTATTTCTGCAACTTTGAGTCGCCGGTATTCCATAATTTCTCCTTCCACAAGAGCGATGTTCTCAGGAGTGAGCACCTCCAAGGGCCGACCTGCACGCTCTTCGTCTTCAATGCTTTCTCGAACCATTCGAAAAATTTCGGCCCATTCTTTTACGGTAGAATATGAGGGGGATGCTACCCCATATACACCAACTAATCGCTGTTTAATTTCATTTGTAGTAAGTCCTTTTTTGTGAAGAATTGTGAAGATACCACATTTTGAATATGTCACAATCTTCTACACGTAGCCTGCTTTATTCAACTATATTTGAACAACTGAACACAGTGGAGCTGCAATTATTTACTTAACAGATAAGGTATGACACCAGATAAGGGTTTTGTGAAGGTGATAATCCTTATTGACTAGGCCGGAAACTTATGGACCTACTCTCGTATATACATATTCTTTCTCTAAGAGAGAAATTTATCCTCAAGGTTTAGATCCTCATCAATTAACAGCTTTATGTTATCCTTACTAATGATCTCTTCTTTTTTCACACACTTCTCCAGCAGTTAAGATTTAATTATCATACATTTCAAGTGAACATTTTAAGATGATAAAGGACTACATTGGGCATATATATAAATTGTTTCAAGACAATAATAGCAACAGACTTAATTGGTGACTCAAACTGAGTAGAACATTCCTAGAAAAAAATACAAGAATAGTCTTTAGCAGCCTGTAACACCACCACCACCACCACCACCACCACCACCAACAACAACAACAACAACAACAACAACAACAACAACAACAACAATAATAATAATAATAATAATAATAATAATAATAATAATAATAATACTTTTCGGTTGTTTCCTTTCGCATACCTTGGCTGTAATATATTTTACTCCAATATGTCTCAACAGTTCATTTAAAGAAACCTGAAGACTACTGGCTATATCTTCCTAGAATACAGCAGGCCCGGGGTGCACTCAGGCAGTTGTTCGCTTCTAGAGATAAAGTCCGGCAGTCTGGCTGCCGGAGGCCTGGGAATATTGGAAGCCGTATCTTGTCGACCATCACAGCTCATTCCCTGTAGTTATAGAGACGCTTTCTACAGCCTAAAAACTTTGCTTGACATTTGGGTAGTACCAGAGTAGTTGTGTATGATAGCGGTAGAACAAATAGTAGTTATTAACATGGAACATAATTTGCAAATAGTTAAATTGTATTTTACAAAGAAAAGCAGTTACTCATCACAGTGATATATGCGTTTAATTCGCCTTAAACGCCAAGCCATAACGCCCCTGAGTTTGTGTTCTAGTAATGGTAGGTTTTGCCAAGTACGAGTTAATCCTCTTATTAATATTTTTTTTCATTATTAGCGATACGTTTCCTATAGCATTGCTGCACGCTTACCAAACCAGAGAGTATTTCAAAAGTCCTTTGCACTTTCTTTACTTATATTATAACTGAAAAAGAAAAAGAAAAAAAATGCCACTGTGAGATATCCGCCGTTTTCTTTTCATATTCGCCCTTCTTTCTGCTACTCACCGAATTTCGTGGATATTGTCAGGAATTATGCCAAATTTCTCTCAAGATGAGACTTCCAGTTACTGCAGCGTTGTAGAATTTGCCAGGAAAAATCTCTGTTTAAGATATTCCCTTAGCCAAAAGTCGTTTGGGATGAGATCTTGAGACCATGTTGTTAGAAAGTGCCTAATGATAGTCAAAGCTTGTAATTGTTTGTGCCATCTTGCATAAAGATTGTGTTCTGCAGGTTTTTATTTGTTTGTCTGGGGATGGCGAAAGTTTGTAACCCTTATCGTTCACTTTAGTGCATCGTTTTCCTCTTCAAATAAATATGGGTCATGAATGAGTTGCTGTGTAAGCGAAGCTACACCATCACGAAGACCTTGTACGGAGCCATTTTCTGAAGAAAAACCCGCAATTAAGCGAGTTAACTCCTTCATTAGCCTTCTTCACTTGTCCAACCAGTCATTGTACATCTCTCATACAGTCCCTACTTGTCTTTTTGTTTTTTGAGTGCAAATACTGTTTTTAGTTTATATTGATACAGATACTTTCTGAGAATTCTCCACTATGATCAACCGCCATAGATAGCCGAGGTCGTTAAGACGCGAACTCATGAGCGGGAGGTCTGGAGCTCGAATCTCACCAGGACCGTCGTCCCTGTCTGAGTTTTTTTTTTTTTTTCCAGGTTTTCCTCAGTCCTCATAAATAGCAAATTCCGGGGAGGTATCCTAAACTTAGGACTGAAACGTTTCCTTCCTTAAAAAAATCCTTTTTCTATATATCATTTCATCTCATGTATAACCAGTGTCCACTGTCTGTGCTGCCTCAGTAGTTAAAACGGGTTAGAGATTCTGGAACACATTTAGCACATATTTTTCGCAGCTTTAAATGCGCATGGTGTATACTGTCAATGCTGCCACTAACACAGATACCCACTTCCATACTTAGCATTTCAACAGTAATATGTCCATTTTCCTCCACCCATTTCCTCGCTCTCTGGAGTGTTCTGTCGTTCACAGCTTCCGGAGGCCGGCCAGAGCGACGGTTGTCTTTCTAAGTCTCTTGTCCTTCTGTAAATAAACGAATTCATCTTGCAATAATATCAAATGAACACACTTGTTCACCATGAACAGCTTTTTTTGCTCTTTCACCTAGCTCGTGAAAATGTACCATCTACCGATATTTTAGAAATATTCGTGATTTTTCTACAGCTATTGACACAGGACTGAACTCAATAGACTATACGTCAATGACTATGCAAGCTTAAACTTGCACTTATGCAATATTTTGGTAGCTTAAGTCCATTTTTGCCAGTTGCGACAGTACTTCTTTATACATTATCGTCCAACAATGGATAGGGGGCAAAACTTTTTCAATGTACTTTATTATTAGAATATTGGATTCGTCATATTCGTCATAATTAAAATGGCCATCTGTAACAATTTGCTACACATTTCACTTCAACTTATTTATTGATCCTACTTAACTTTTCTTTTTTTATTTATTTATTTGAATTTTCTTCTGAAATTAAATTCAATATCTTATTCCCAAATTTTTGGTCTAGTTCTCCAAAAGTGATTTCTCTCTCAAAATTATTTTTATAATGACATATAACTTAATTTTGATGTGGTTTTGTTTATTCAGACCCGAGGGTTTTTCTTGTGAGATGCTGTTTAATAGTTAGCCCATATCATGAGAAGAGTATCTTAGATTAAACAGCCTCGGCACGGTAAGCCCAAGATCTATAGTTCCAGTCCCGTGACCTATTTTCTCTAGTTTATTCTGATTCCAATACTTTGCCAGACATTGTATACAAAATAAATAACATTTAAATTTTTTTTTTCATTTGAAACCTCCAGAGTTTTTCAAAGCATTGTATTAAAACGAATATTTAGTGTATGTAATGATTCACTATGTTTAATTAAATATAAATATATTCCACTTATTTGCTAACTATATGTTTATTTATATACTTATTTACTTCTTTTTGCCAACAATATTTCTCAAGATCTTCATTTCACTTATTCTGGGAGTACACAGCCCCGCAATCTTTAGTGGAAATCTCAATTTGGAATGTGATGGAGGGATCTCACAATATCACTTGCAGACCATCCCTGTATTATTAACGCCCAGCATTGGGTCCAAGACATTTTCAAGCTTCCGCTGCTCGAGTTTTCGTATCTGAATTCACCAATCGGGGGGGGGGGACCATGAGTGGAAGAAGGGCATGCACCTATGGTTGCTAACCAAATGATAATAATGAAATAAAGAGAGAGAACGGATTTGCATTTCTTTTCTTCACGATAAAAATTATAATTCATATAAATAATATAGGAACATAGTAATTTTATTCTAAACTTTCCTTGCTTTTCTGGTATTTTACCGGCCTTTTAATTGTATTGGAGGTGTAAATACTTTTAAATTGTCTTTATTAAACAATTTGGAACTTATTAAATCTAAAATATAATACGTAAAAAGTTCATGACTTTTGCGCACTTTAAACGGAATCGCAGCTATAGGATGCGTTTTGATGGGTATACCAAAATTAAAAGTTTATCTAGTCCAGTAGTTTTAAGTCGGTCCTGGTGGTGTAGTGGTTACCATACTTGCCTCCTAAACTCAAGATCGCGGGTTCAAACCCGGCCAGGACCGATGGATTTTTTCGGGCGTAAAAATCCTAAGTATGGCTTTCTTCGGAAGGAAAATAAAGCCGTGGATCCCGTGTCGTACATTTACGGCACGAAAAAGAACCTCAAGCCTGAAAGAGAGGCCTCTGAGCAAAATTTGTCGGCCGTTTCACACCCTAAGTTGAATGGGACGCTGATGATCTGAGCTGTTAAAGAGCGTCCATAAATAAACCAATCAAAAAAAAAAAATCAGTAGTTTTAAATCTCTCAAGAAGTTCAGTGGAGTTCTAACAATTCAACAATATCTCTACGCAGTTATAGATTCCTTGTCAAGTAACAAGTAATTTCTGCTTCTCAAGTTCACTTTATTAAAAAATTAACACTGTAAGAAACATTTTAGCTGTAAATGATAAGAGTCTGGAATTTGATCTTACTGATGTAAAGGTGACATCAGGAGCATTTGATGATAATTTTGAGCATTTTTTTCTAGTTTTACAATAAAATCTCACTGTTACTTTATATCGCGGAGTATTTAAATTTATGCACGAGAGATTCTGAGAGACAAACGAAAAATTCAGTCTGAACTTCACGTCACAGTGGGATAGGAAACGAAATGTAGTAAAACCTTCTGTTATCCGAAACTTTGCAAATTGAAAATCCGGCTACACACAACAATATTGTAACATAAGTAATTATGCAATATAATTTGTAACCTGTAATGCAAATTTGCAAACTATGAGACGAACAGCAGTTGTGCTATTAGTAAAAGTTTGTGAGACCCCATGAAAAACAGATCTGGATAGAAACTAGAACGTTTTAAAACATATCGGTAATTATTAATTTTTGTTTATTATAGACATTGTGTATTTATTTTAATTGAATATTATTGATTTTATGTTATAAGTTTAAATTATAAGTAGTTTGTTGTATCACGTGTATTTTTGTGCCTTTTATATTTAGAAATAGTTTTGCATCTATTATTCTGAATTAAACACATAATTTTTATTTCGGTTTACGAAAATTTTACTGCAAATTCCTTTTCTGTTCATTACTAAACAAATGTTGTAACAGAAACAAGCAGTTTATGCATGTGCAACAATATTATGTTGAAACGTCAATAGCCTCTGACAATATCTTTGAGAATGTGGTGGCCCTAGAGGCCAAACTCTTCAAGTAAAACCAGAGGAAGAAATTGGAACGTTCCTGGATATTTCAGAGTAGAGATGTACTAACGTGGGATGCAGACGTTTTTGGGAAAGTAAATTCCGATGGTGGATTATGACTACTGTTTGTGATAGGATGTGTAGGCGAGAATTCTGCAGAAACAAACTTGGAACAGTGCCCAGAAACACTTGCTAGGCTTTATCAGGTTAAATTGAAATGTGGGTGTATTCCGGAAAGTCCTTTTGCATATCGTTCCAGGAATTTCAGGACAATAAAATGCAGAGAAAATGAGTAATCGAAGCGAATAACTTTTAAACTACCTAAAAAGTATACTTTTCTTAAATGTGAGATATGCAAGGGGTCATTTTATACACACTTCAAACTTTATACATTGAGACAGGAAAAAGAGAGAGAAAAAAACATCATTGTGTTATGATTTTCTATTTGTTTCTTTTTGCATTTAACATTTGTTGTTTTGTCGATCAAAACAATAATTGTACTAGTACTACTACTGAAATTTTAAGTCACAAGCCATGGTTCTAGCATTAACTGTTAGGATATAGCTAGACCAATGTTATTATGAAAACAATAGAAGTTTTTTTCAAGATTAAAAAAAAGTATAACAGAGAAGGCTCATGTTTTATTGGCAATTATGGGTATTTAACCCGGACTTTTGAAGAAACTGTTTTGTTAATGTCAAGATAAAATCTGGACGATCAAAGGTAAATTAATTATATCACTTCGATTATAAGCAGAATAAGAAGAGAAGAACAAAGGAATATGTAAGAAAACTGCTGAGCATGTTTCCACCAAATAGTCCTAAACGTTTGACCAGTGATGAAAGATGGTTTTATTACTTATCACCCTAAATAAACCTCAGAACTGCTTGTGGGTAAATTTGAATGACCCAAGACCAGTTGTTCTTCGAGAAGTTTTTCGTTCTCGCAAGCGAATATTCGCTGTTTTCTTCAACTATGAACGGTCATTGGTGGTTGACTGTATGTCAGAAGGAATAACAATGAATTATATTTTGGATCCTTTGTTTGAAGAACTGAGGAGGCGGCGTCGTCCAAAGACAGGAACTTCAAGAATGTTGCTTTTGCACGAAATGCATCTCCTCACAGAACAGCTGCAAATTTGAGCAAACTAGAAGTTGCCAAAGTCCAGTTTCTTGACCATCCACCCTACAGCCCTGACCTTGCACCGTGCGGCTTTTGGTTCTTTCCTCGAGTGAAATCTTGTATTGCTGAAAAGCCTTTTAAACAAGTGCACGACAGGACTTAAGCTATAAATTCAGTTCTGTTGACAGTATCTTAGTCCGAATACCGTAGTGCTTTTGACAAATGGTTACAGTCTACAACTGTGTGTGTGGAGAGAGATGGAGAGTACTTTGAAGGACTGTCAGAATAAGTTTCCGAATTCAGTCCCTACCTTGAACTTAAACGAGACACATGCAAAACTTTTTGAATGCTTCTCGTAACTTCCTTTGAAACTGACTGTCCCCACTTCTTAAAATGTCGGTCCTGGTGGTGTAGTGGTTACCATACTTACCTTCTAAACCCAAGATCGCGGGTTCGAAACCGGCCAGGACCGATGGATTTTTTCGGGGCGTAAAAATCCTAAGTATGGCTTCCTTCGGAAGGGAAGTAAAGCCGTGGGTCCCGTGTCGTACATTTACGGCACGACAAAGAACCTCAAGCCTGAAAGAAGAGACCTCTGAGCAAAATTTGTTGGCCGTTTCACGCCCTGAGTTGAATGGGACGCTGATGACCTGAGCTGTTAAAGAGCGTCCATAAATAAATCATTAAAAAAAAATCCTTAAACATCTTCGATCTATGTTACAGGGAAGAAAATAAACTCCCTATAACCTCCTGTAACATGCGTAAGCCTCAGCTGAAGATTTGGTGATGCGAAAACAGAACCCCAGAGCAGCATGTTGTTCGTCATATATCACCTTCATTTTGCTATTGAGGGAACTGAACATATATCAACTTGCACACCTCTCACAGGCGAGAATCGGAAGTACCAACAATGAAACTAGTATCACATATACAATTCGCATAAAACTATCAAAATATTGTAAAGTTAGTTTTTAACGCGAGAAATTATGCCTACAAAAAGCATTATCATTCTTTATTAAACAGCTCTCTAAATAAATATAAGTAAACACTTTCACGTGGATCTTATACTCATTGATAGATAAAAAATAGAATAGAAACAATAATATATTTAATGAACAATTATTAAACTAGTTAAACAACTAATAAATAATTATGCGTGTGTTGGAACACCATTATCACCACCCAACCACTTAAGTAATGAAGAAGATTGGACTACTGCAGGGTTAAATAGTTACTGGTTCTGTTTGCGGTTAAGACACGTGCTGGGGTACAGAGTTTTCTCTCGTGTATCTATGTAAATGCAATAAACTACTTGCGCCAACTACACTGCATTCCTTTTATTCATTCAAACGTTTTATTAACTCGCTTTCTTGTCTGTTCGGGTGGAATTTTGTAATTAATTTTTCATGCACTTCTAAATGAGATAGAGACTTGAAAATTTGCACATAGGTTAGAAATGGATGACAATACAATATAATACGGTAACTATCATGGTTCAATGGTTACACCGTTCAAAAATAATATGGTTCCGCAGTTTTGAAAGTAAAACAGGGCAATGTCAACCATGGAGGTTTTAAAAAATGTAAGATGGAATAGTAAGAACAAATTTCTATAGTTTCCCTAATAAAGCATAAAATGTAAAATTTATGATAATATTTATTTAAAAATAAGAACATTTGTTACGAAGACGTATTACATTTATGAATACAATAAATTATAGTGTAACTTGATTTTATTTAATTTCAACGTTTTATTTGGATATAAATTTATTAGAATTCTTTTTGTTATATTTTGATAACAATACAGTCGCCATGGAAACTATTCAAATACACAGCGCGATGTCGAGCGCGCAAATTCCAAGAATCGCATGGCTCAAACGCGATCAACTGAGACTATGGAAAAACTCGCTGATGACACGCAACGACATGCTAAATATTTTGATAACAACACAGTCGCCATGGCAACATTTAAAATAAAAACACCAAATTTAAATCCTCATAATTAAATCCTTAAAAATAACTTTTAATAAATCTGCTTTCTATTACATAAATTCAGTTGCGCTAATGTTAATGTGTAATATGTGTATTAAAATGTATTAATAACTTCAACTGTGTAAATAAGTAGTGAATGAGTATTATATTTAATATAATATAATGAGTTACATAATTATTAAAGATTTTGATTTCTATATTGAAGATCTGGTACAAATGTATTTAATACTGAAATAATTTTTTTCAAAATTAACTTTGTGTTTCTGTATTTTGTTTTTAATTTAGAAAACAATAATTAATCAACTGTTTCGATATATCAATGGAGCAGATAAAACAATTTGCTATTTTAGATGTGATCTTGAGAAAACAAAATGAACTAAATCTAAAAGTTGCTCAATTTTTGTCATTATTTAATCGAGATGTCTAATACTGATTGCAAAATTACGTGCACACAAGACTAAAAAGTAAAAAAGAATTTAAATAATTTCTTCTAAAAACCACGTTTTATTTTCTTAATTATAAATGAACTAAAAAGTATAAAATAATTCATCCTAGCCAAATTCAGATTTATAACCCCTTTCTTCCAAAGGAAAAAAGTGGGGCGCATGCAATAGATAAAATGATTAGCTGCTAAGCGTATTTATAGTTTAAATTAATCACACCAAAGGTTCAGAAAAACTATTGCATACGCCCCACGTTTTTCGTTTGGAACAATTTTTCTAAAAATGTTTATGATATTATGAATTTGCATGGGTTTATAAATCTGCATTTGGCTAGGATTAATTATTTTATACTTTTTAGTTCATTTATAATTAAGAAAATAAAAACGTGTTTTTACAAAAAAAAAGTATTTAAATTATTTGTTGTCAAGAATGCCTATTGCGGACAAGAGTGTATCCTTAAAATAAAATTGGGCACTACGAAATGAAGTAGGCTGTAATAAATATGACGCCAGTGTTAACAAAATTGTACAGAAAACGCTTTTCATTCCAGTAGAGAATATTAGCACTACAATGCGTCATATTACAAAAAGTAATTCCACTAAAGGCTAACTGCGTTGCAGTAATAATTTTATAACCATGTTGGTAAACGTGAAGGAAATCTCCTTGCAACACGCAAAGGCGTATCGCACTCGCTTTAGTGAGCGCAGTTACTAATGCTCCTATAGGTGACGTTGCATGCGGCTCTAACTTCATTGCATGACCGACTACGTGCCTCGGTCCGACCGTGCGGAAGTCGCTATAAGGGGTCGACGTGTCCAAGCGAGCAATCCGCTCTAATATGTAATACATACCATCAACATGTGACATGGGAAAACAGCTTTTAATTTCCCTTTCGCGGAACTTTGGGTGCCTGAGATTAGGCCTTTTGGTGATAAGTTATCATACTCCACTGTATTGTAAAAATGAATTTCATAACTCTATTTAACTTTGTCGTGGCTTTGTGAAATTTAGTTATTTTATAATAAATTTGCAGTTTATTCAAACGAAAAAATAAGAAACATTTAGAAGTTTATATGTGCTGCTTTTCAGGGTATCCTGTCATTTAAAAAAACAAGAAATATGGGCCAGAGTGTCAAAGTATAACAAATTTATGTAGCTGTTAAATGTGATTATTAAATTTGTCAACGTCAGTACACGTTTATGCTGAAGAAATAAACATTTTCCCAAAACTACAGAAGAAAGTTGTGCAATTCCGAAACAGGTTGAAAATTTAAAAAGCCATTGTAAATAATGGTAAGGGAATTATTAAGAAATGGTATTTATAATAAAATGTCCAGTAATTTTTCTAAGTAGCTACTACTATCCGCGCGCTGCCGACCAAAGTGCGTTCTCTATGCGCATACCTGTTCGTCTTCTAGTACACGCCACCAGAATTCATGATGTTGATACGTGTAGAAAAATGAGATTTGTTAACGATTATGCTTTGCAATGCTTCTGATGGTTTGAGAACTTTTTGGTTTATTGGTACAGCAATAAAATCTTATCAAAGATGATCAATAACAGAAAAAAGAAACATTTTCATTTCACCTGTATATTATGTTATATGGTTCTTATTTCATTAATTAAAATGCAAACAATGGGGAAAATTGAAAAATAAAGAACTATAAACTATTGAATTCAGTTTTATTTGTACGGAATGTCCAGATATACTTCCATCCTAAATTTCCTGGGTGTTCCAGAACTGAGGATGATGTCAGAACTAATGGATACTCAATACTGTAATTTCCCTCCATTTAGGGATACTCTCGGATCTAGAGACAACTGGACGGAAGGAACTACGCCAAAACAAGAAGGTAATCAACTTATATGCTACACTGATGGATCCCGCAAAGAGATACAGTCGGGTGCAGGAATATATGGCAGATTTCCAAGGATTAATTTCAGTACAAGCGTTGGTAAATATTGTACAGTTTTTCAAGCAGAGGTTTACGTCATCCTGAACTGTGCCTATAGAGGACTGGAGAACGGTAAAGGAGGAAAGGAATTAACTAAAGTGCACTAAAAGCACTTTCCTCTGACCACGTGCGATTTAGACTGGTATGATAATGTCAAAATGCCCTGTTTTTCCTGGCATCCTGCAACAGGCTCGAACTGCGGTGGATTTTGGGGCATCAGGGCATTTATGGGAATGAAATGGCAGCTCAGCTGTTAAAAAGGGTAACTGACACACGCTTTTTATGGCCCTGAGCTCGTGGTCAGTCAGTACTCAAATTGCTAAGACCACAGTCAAAACATGAATTGGGGATAAACATCAACAAAGGTATGGAATCTATCCTATCATTTCGACCTTTAATTGTCGGTCCTGGTGGTGTAGTGGTAACCATACTTGCCTTCTAAACCCAGGATCGCGGGTTCGATACCTGCCAGGATAGATGGATTTTTCGGGCTTAAAAATCGTAAATATGATTTCCTTCGGAAGGTCGTGGGTTCCATGTTGTTGATTTACGGCATGTGAGCCTGAAAGGTGAGGCATCTGAGCAAAATTTATCTGCCGTTTCGTGCTCTGAATAGAATGGGACATTGATAACCTGAGATGTTAAAGAAATTTAACACGTTGAACTTAAATTTCAGAAGATGCAGGAATCTTAAAAATTTCATTACCTCTCTTGATTCCTCTATTTTCCACATATTCACGAGTTCATGATAAGCATACATGTTTTCCATAGTTACATATTATCTGTTAGTTTCTACCGCTACAGTATTGAATTCTATCTAAAGCAGTGAGTGCTGATTTGGAGACACAAAATATACGCACATTGCTTATGTTATTGCATAAATATTTTTAACGCCAAGAGTTTTGCTTGAAAAAATGTAGACGCTGTTGGAAGCTTTTAAATATTTTATTGGTTATTTCAATATTAGATTAATAGACAACTAGTTCGCAGCCAATAGCACTGGATTATGGATCTGTTGATAATATTCTTGAGCCATCTGTGTAGATAAAATTGCTTCAGTAAGAGATAAAAAAAAAAATAAATAGGCCAACAATAAACTGGCTGGCGAAGGTGGCAAGTGCTAACTTTACGAATCTGGCAGTGTGTCAAACTGTGTAAAACCAAACATCTAAAATAAGTGATCAGTGAAAAATCAATTGTGAATTAAAAAGATGACATTGAAAATTAGAGAATACAGTATCAGGGTGCTAACATTATTCAAGAAAAGAATAATACAAATAACACAATCTTGACTTTAAAGCTAAATTGAGGCCTGGAGACGTACGAGCTTTGTGAAAGAATGTAACAGCCACCTTACTTTTTTCTCAATGAGCTTTCTGAAGCTGAGGGAGTCAAAGCTAATGTGAAAGTTGAATAAACTTGCATTATGAGCGAGCGATTGATTGATTTTTTTTATTGACTTAATTACAGACGCTCTTTAACATCTCAGGCCATCAGCGTCCCATTCAACTCAGGGCGTGAAACGGCCGACAAATTTTGCTCAGAGGCCTCTTCTTTCAGACTTGAGGTTCTCTTTCCTGCCGTAAATGTACGACACGGGACCCACGGCTTTACTTCCCTTCCGAAGGAAGCCATACTTAGGGTTTTTACGCCCGAAAAAATCCATCGGTTCTGGCCGGGTTTGAACCCGTGATCTTGGGTTTAGGAGGCAAGTATGGTAACCACTACACCACCAGGACCGACGAGCGACCGACAGTAGTTTCCGATTATGGTCAGACACATTATGGACAGTAAACACTGATGATGCATGAGATGAAATAATGAACTGAAAAAGGATTTTTATTTGAGAAGGAAGCGGTGCAGACCTAAGTTTAGGCTACCTGACATTTAATGTTGATGAGGGCTTTTCGTCGGGGACCCCGCCACATGTCCAAAGGGATTCACGGAGGTCCGTGGTCCTCAGTGGTTTTTTTACATTTAGGACGGCGCCTAATTTCTTAAACTGACCCGCCTTTCGACCTTAGACGATCTCGTCACCCAAACGCGCCAAGCGAACTTAGCTACTGGTGGATAGGTCACGTCTAGCATAGACCTACTCAATTTAAGAGGTGAGTCATCCCAACATTAAGGTAGCCACCACCCTCCCCAGTGATTCAGGTATCACCTGCCCCCAAGGTACTCGCTATAGGAACCCCTCTGGGACACACTGTCGCCGTGGGTATTCCATTTACCCGTAAGTTCCGGGACCACTGCCACGCCGAGTCCAACCCATCCGGACAACTCGCCAACGGGAAGGGCTCAAACCCGGCTGCTTCTAGTAACGTCAGAAGTACCCGGGTCTCAGGGTCCGCAGAGCTCGCATCTGAAGAGCAACGACCGAAGTCCTGCCCCCTAATTATGGGGCGTTGATGAGGACTGAGGAAACCCCAGAAAAAATCTCAGGTCCTGGCGGGAACTGAGTCCCAGAACTCTCTTTCACTATCCCGTACCTTAATTTTTTTTTTGGATGGGGGGCTTTTTTTTAGTAGTGTTTAACGCCCGTTTTTACTACTGAGGCACCACAGGCAGTGGACACTGGTCATCCATGAAACGAAATGATAAATTGGGAGAGCATTTTCTTTTAAGGAAGGAAGCGTTTCAGGCCTAAGTGTTGGGTACCTCGCCAGCTTTTGTCATTTATGAGGACAGAAGAAAACTTGGAAAAAAAACTCAGTCAAGGAGGACGGTCCTGGTGGGAATTGAACCCTAGACCTCCTTCTCAGGAGTTCGTGCCTTAGCGACCTCGGCCACCCGTGGCGGTCGTTCAGCGTTAAATTGTGTTAAAAGTTCTTAGAGTAAAAATTTTGTAAAGAGTGAAAGTTTTGAGTTCTTCTGATGAAATTGAACAATGACAACAAACTTCTCCGGACAGAGAAACGGACAAAAAGTCCACATCAACATGTCCAGAAATTGCAAAATGTAAAATGATAGAACCATTGAAATTGTAGTAGTATAGTGCAAAATTAAATATAAATATCAACGTTACATGTGATTAAAATGCATGCTTGATATATGACAGTCATTCTGGCAATCTCACAGATGTTCGAAGTGCCCACCACGCACCAACATGTCGCATTATATGGTTCAGTGTTCCCTCTTGTAATCGAAGAATGGCGAAGGTTTTATTGTACGCGTTGTTAAGTGTGCGCAGACTAGGCACGGGGTCAGCAGGTGTCCCTATCGGGCCGTATCCAGTTACTCTAATTACAGTGTTTCTGTACATTTTCGGACATACGTTGATATGAACGGTTTTGATCATTTCCCTGTCAAGAACAGACTCCGAAGTTCGTCCTCATACTGTATAATGAATAAATTTGTTTGTATACTATAACTTTCTAGGCAATCACATCCTGGTGAACAATAAGACACATGGTTTCAGCATCCCTTTTCCTAAGGGGCAATATGACAGTGAATCAGCCGTCCTCTTTTCTCTTAAGAAACTTGTAACATCATGCCAAAAAGCACATATCCATCACTTTTAAAGGCACTTCTGTGATTACAGCCTCAGTTCTATTTTAGAATATTTGGGTATGCATTTTTTTTTCCAAATTATGTCGTAAACTGGCATTGAATTCATACAAGATACAGGATTATTCAAACTTACCTATCCCATATTTACCTCATTCTGTTAAGAGACCAACATGTGTATGATTTGAAACACGAGTATAATGTACATTATCTTTCGAAGCTCATTGTGTGCAATTATTGTTTACAGGCAGGTTTCTTGTGGCCAAAAATAATTCAGGACAATATATGCTGAAAGACAATCCCGTTCAATTTAATTAAAGTTGGTAGAAAAATTCAAGAGAACGGGTTTAAAAAAAGCAGCAAATATTCGTCTTAAAATCCAATGTTCGTGTTTCACGTAACAGTTCCTAAAATTCTTGTCACGGTTATCACAGGAGACGGGACATATTTACTCTTTACTAAAATAGTACCTGGAATTAGAGGATTCATAGATTTGGACTGGTAGGAGCAGAGAAGAATTTTTCGGCATTTCAGCCGTACTCAATTGCAAGCCGTTTGTTTCTTGCGCTCCCAATGGAATTATTATTTTCAAATTGAGAATCCCTACGGCGAAGGAACCCCTTCCAAGGAATTAAATCCCCTTAAAAGGGCAGCTTCCACACTAGACGTCGGGGCAGAAACCTTTCCCCAAAGGCAGTCCACCACCATTCCTCACTTAATACCAGCCCACCAATTTTGACCCTGTTGTAGAACCAACGGAATAAAATGAGATCAAATGGGAGGGAGCACGGAAAGTAAATATTCATCCCAGCATTAGCGTAAGCGATGAAGATAAACCACCATATAAACTAACGATATGAACATGAAGGACGTTCCCAAGGAATTTAAACCGGAGACCTTCCGAATGGTGTCCCACCTGAACCAATCCACTCATGCGTACTGTATATCAAGTGGCTTTTGGATCAAAAAGGTTTATATCTGTTGGATAAAATTTTAAAACATGGGCTAACAAACATTTTCATGAAAGGAAAGTAAAAGATTGGTGTGTCATGTCTGGCCAGAACTACGCAATTGAGCATACGGCACTAGCATAAGACAATATAGGGAGTGTGTTCCAAAGCTGAATGCTGGATTTCCTCCTATTAAAACAGCTGTATGCGGACGGGCGTTGTCTTGGAGAAGAATTCGAATCGGTAGTTGACATCTTTTCTTTCACTCTAATGGCAAACGTTGATCATACAATAAGGACCCAATCGGACAGAATATTTTTTTGATTTGTTATTTATTTTTTTTCCTGTTATGTTCGCCCGAAGTCACGTAGGGGACTTCATATCCGGAAGTCTCCTGTCCTTCTGTGCAACATTTATGCCAATATTATAAGATGAAATAATAGAGTAGTGTTTTACGCCCATTTTACTACTGAGGCACCACAGGCGGTGGACACTTGTGATACATGAGATAAATGATATATTGGGAAAGGATTGTTTAAGGAAGGAAACGTTCCAGGCCTGAGTTTAGGGTACCTCCCCGGCATTTGCCATTTTTAGGACTGAGGAAAACCTAGAAAAAACCTCAGTCAGGGAGAACGGCCCTGGAGGGATTCGAACCCCAGACCTCCCGCTCACGAGTCCGCGCCTTAACGACCTCGGGCACCCGTGGCGGAGATATAATAGAGAGCTTAAACAGCCATCATGCTTCACTTTTTAGTTAATCGTAATTGAATCGATTAATTTAATCTTCGCTTCTGCAGAATTATTTTTGTGTATATATATATATATATATATATATATATATATATATATATATTCAACTGTTTTGATTATGTCTGGTGCAATATTCCTCTTATGTAATATATGAATACTTTCTTTCACCTGTTACTCTGTTAAAGACTTTTTGTGAATCAATTAAACTGATATATTGTATTACAATGGTTTTTCATTCAATTGTCTTATTACGAAACAAGTATTTCTGCATGACCTTCTTCTCCAGTCTTAAAGATGTTAAAATTATTTTGGCATTCAATTTATTCTTTATTATTTTTGTTGTTAAGTCCAAATTTCTATTTAGTACATTAATTACACGATAATTTTTATCATTAATTCCTCTTTTTTAAAATACTAATGTAAGTATACTTTCGATTTTGAGGTTTTGTATGCTAAATTTATTTATCTGTTGTGTTAAAGTTAGTCCTTCATATTTTAATAATTCTTGCTGTGTTGCGCTCTTTCCTACCATTTAATATTTTTCAAATTTTCTAAATTCTACCCCAATATCTTTTTGTTCGTTTTTTAATTCATCTACTTTTATTTCTAGTGTTTGTTCCGTATGTTTATTTTCCTCTCCTATGTATAAGGGTTCTAAATGTAGAATCATTCAAATTTGTATTGTGGTGTGTGTTATTGTTATTATTTCTTTTATTCTACTTTTTTTGCCCTCAAATTATTCTCTAAAGTGTTTTTTGTAATCCAAAGGAATTATTCTCAACTTTTCTGTTCTGTTTTTAGTTTTCTAAGGCATGTATCTCAGTTACGTATTCGCTTATAATGCGTTTTATGCTCGTTATGTACCGTGCCTTATTATGTACTTCACATTTTTTTCTGCCTATCTTCACAATACTTTGGACCGCCACGGGTGGCCGAGGTCGTTAAGGCGCGGACTCGTGAGCGGGAGGTCTGGGGTTCCAATCTCGCCAGGACCGTCCTTCCTGACTGAGATTTTTTCCCTAGGTTTTCCTCAGTCCTCATAAATGGCAAATGCCGGGGAGGTAACCTAAACTTAGGCCTGAAACTTTTCCTTCCTTTAAAAAACCCTTTCCCAATATATTATTTCATCTCACGTATCATCAGTGTCTACTGCATGTGGTGCCTCAGTAGTAAAAACGGGCGTTAAACGCTATGAAAATAAAAAAAGCAATACTTTGGTTTTTCTTTTTTCCTTAAAAGCGTTTCTTTTTGTCACTTTCCTTTCTCCAACTGTGTCAGTGTGTTAGGTTTCATTTTATTAGAGCCCCAATATGCTCTGTTGCTAAATTATATTTTACAAACTCGAAAAATGTTCAGGACACTTTGAAGTCATTGACCTAGATGGAGATAAGGTGATAGAAAGGGAGAGAGGCTGTTCACACTGTGGGAAGCCGCCACGCGTAAGAGGTAATTTTATTATAGAAGCCATTGCGTAATGGACGACCCATCTGTAGGCACGTACATGGTAATGTGAAGGTCACACATCGAGGCTGTAGGACTAGTGGTTGTGGTAATGCAAGAGAACGATGTGGAACTTGCCGATCTCAGGTTGGTTCAAAACAACTTTCTAGGTGGACTTAGGTAGTTGTAAGTGTTCACTAATTCTGAAACTTGTGTGTTTGTAAGTATTCCATGGGCACTTTTTTCCAGACTTTTTCCTCTTTCTGATTAAGCGTATAAATAACAAGGCTTAAAAACTTTAGGTTTATATTCGATATAAGATGAGTTTACTCACAATTATGAGCTCTTTTGGTTATTAAAGGTAGGTAGGTAGGTAGGTAGGTAGGTAGGTAGGTAGGTAGGTAGGTAGGTAGGTAGGTATACAAGGCTTAAAAACTTTAGGTTCATATTCGATATAAGATGAGTTTACTCACAATTATGAGCTCTTTTGGTTATTTATATTGTATGAAACTTTTTGAAACTTTTTTCGGTAATAAAAGATCGATGTCAACATTTTGGTAGTAAAATCGGCAGCTAGAGTGAGAACAGTTTTAATTAAACCTCGCGTTGCCGTCCGGTTTTATTTATTTATTTATTTATTGCGTATACTCGCGGCGCTATATTCTTTACTATTTTAAAACTTAAGGTACAACATATCATTTGGTATTCACCCACAGTACAGTAGGTGCCGGAAACTTTGCTCATTTTTCGACATACAATGCACATCTTCTTAAAAAAAGTATCACATATATTATCAAAAGATGGTCTGAGATTGCCGATAAATTCACGAATGTAGTGAGTCTAGAAAGCTCAGACCTTGGGGTGATATTTATTAGAATTTTTTCACAAATAAAATAAGAATTTAAATACAATTCCTCTAAAATTGCCTTACAAAATTGTAATAATTGTATATTTGTACTTAACAATTTCAAGAAATCTTGCGACAGAAGAATGCCGATTGTCAGTAATGCCAATAGAGGAAAGCAAAATACGAATTTAGCACTATTTCGTGAATAGAATAGGAATAAAAGTGATATATATTTGAAAAATGCTCACAGAATAATAACACTGCTTTAAAATGTTAAGCTTATGAATATCTATTCTGTTCAAAAACCGTAAGACTGAAATCGACGAAAGTCGGCTATTCATTCGCTACCGTTCGATTTTCTAATACCAACTGAGGAAAAAAAAAACAAAAGGATAACATGCAGTGTCTCTATTTTTCTTTGTAATTTGTGGTTTGGAATTCCTAATAATAAGATCAATTTGCACATTTGACGCATCAACAAAACGTTGTGAACAACCCTCCATTTTGTGTTATGATTGTTCATTTCCATGCTTTTGTTACTATCAATAGCTCCCCACTGCCTCTGGCAAGAGTGGTCAGTGATGCGTGTTCAGGAATTTTATAGTGGAGGTATAGAGTTGGCTACACTGACAACAAGACAGATGCACGTCGCGTTATAAAACGGATTTGATCATTTTTTTCTCGATAATTTCACTCTGTAATCCGGCTGTGATTGGTCAAAATTCAAAATTTTGTTTCGTTTCATTGGTAGATGACGTCACATGAGTGAAATAGTCACTGCTATGTGTAAGTTTCCCATCACTAACGGACCTAACTTCGTTTCGAATATTTGTTTTAAGCTCTTCCATTGTGTGGGGGTTAATTGAATATGCCTACTCTATTTTTTAATATCAGCCAATAATAAAAATCATAAGCCGTAATATCAGGGGAACCAGGTCATAAACCAGAGCTATTAATGCTGGAACCAAATATTCTGCGCAATTTCGTCACGGATTAACGAACAGTTTTCATTTTTTTTTTTCCTGTCAATTTCACTAAACCTTTGTACTAACTTTAATATTAATTTTCATGTTAAAACTGGACGGCCAGAACATTTAAGTCTAAATGCTTGTCTCGTTCGGCTGCACGACTTTCCGTAGCTAAGGTATGCCTTGAAAAAGGAGTGAATATCCTACCATTGCACAACACTACTGCACTACTTCATGAAATAACACTCTCGACTGCACAACACAACTCCCCGACTCTGTCGAAATTCCGCTCGCAACTGAATTAAAGAGGGAATGGCGCTGCGCATGTCATGTGGGCACTCTCAGTAACTGCAGGAGGGTAGGTCCGCTTATCAACCGATTTAAGTTGCGGGACTTTTAAACTACTCTAATTGTATAACGTATACTTCTCATTGAAAGTTGAAGATTAATATCTTAAATGCATGGAATATTGCGTTTAAACGTTCTACTTTTTTTTTGACATTTGTGATCAGTATAATTTAGTTCGTTTATCTGTTGTTATTGTTGTTAGCGAAGATCAATTTTTTAGTTCAAGCCATTAAGTCTGAATTTGTATTAATACTGAGAAAATCTTACGATACACGAATGAATAAGACAAACTCATTAATGGGGTGAACAGTAAAAATATTAAGGATATTTCAGAAACGTTAGTGCTGACATATAGTTATTTCGGAATATGTTAGTATTATAAAATTCTAATAATACATTTGGTAATTAATATTAACTTATTTATTAACTTAAATTCTTGTGTTGTATTGTAAGATTAAGGAATCCTAAAAGTTGTCCAGCCGTGATGTACTTGTAGATCTGTCGAGGGTGAGGTGTCCTAAACTTAGGATTGAAACGTTTCCTTTCTTAAAAAAAATCCTTTCCCAATACATCATTTCATCTCATGTATCATCAGTGTCCACCGCCTGTAATGCCTCAGTAGTAAAAACGAGCGTTAAACATATTTTAAAAAAAGCAACATAAAAATCTGTCGAAATATAAATTTTTTTACCATTCTGTGTAAAATATGTCAACTTGCACTGTCCACTTTCACATTCCTAAGTGCGTCAACGAGAAGGTATTAAGTCTGTAATTATGTATTCTGCAATGAAGATGCACGATTGATTCTGTTTTTTCAGTAATACATAATATTGTTTCCTTAATATTATCGTAACATAACATTCAGTTGATGACAGCATCTATCATTAAAACAAATTTAATGACGTAATTGTTTCTGTGGTAATATTAAGAAACTAGTAGCATTTTATTAACGATATTGACCAACAATAAGAATATTTACAATTTTTGTATACAAAAACTATATTAGTAAATTCCTGGTCTATATATTACTTTGTATGAATGAAATAAAGGGTTATCGAAAAATCACTCCGCAGTCATTATGTAGCCGAAATATCATTAGGTAAGCGAATTCGGGTGGCAGCGCTGACCGTGCGCCTAGCGTATAGTTATCGTGTTCACTTAACCACCAAGGCAAGCACAAACTACCAAGTCCAAAATTTAGCAACGATGGGCAGATTACGTGCTAAAAACTGGTTTCGAAGAAAAGAAGGAATGTCAGAAACTTAGGAATACCAACTTTCTCCTGTGCGGTACACATCACCCTAATGTGGAGGAACTTGTCGATGACCCGTTACTTTACTTTAAATAACAGACATGAGATTTTGAATATTGCAATTATACTTAAAATGTGTTTTCGAAAATATATAATTATTGTTCTTTATTTACATCAAAAACCAAGCCATGAGTATCAAATATATTTTAATTTACTGGCATATTCGGTATAACAAACTAATGATACACTTTGAATATATATTAGCAAGACAAAATTATTACCATTTTGATTCCTTTAAGATGAAACTATTAAAGTAGAATGACACCGTCACGGGTACCGAAGTCATTAAGTCACCAACTCGTGAGCGGGAGGTCTGGGCTTCGATTCTCACTAGGACCGTCCTCCCTGAGGTATTTTCCAAGTTTTCCTCATTCCTCAAAAATGGCACATGTTGGACAGGTACCTTAAACTTAGGTCTAGAATGCTTCCTCCCTTAAAAAAATCCTTTCCCAGTTTATCATTTCATCTCGTGTACAATCAGTGTCCACCGTCTGTTTACCTCAGTAGTTAAAACGAGCATTATTATTTAAAAAAGAGTAGAAGGACAGCATTGAAGAAAAAACATACGACGATGAACAAGAAAATATTCCGTAAAAGTAATTTCTGCATCCTAATAGAATATTCAATAAAACTATTTATTTTTCAGTCTTAATTTAACCTTTTTCTAAGTTCAAGGTTATTAGCGAGATATAATAGTTGTTTTACTTTTTAGAATCTCACACATCTGTTAGTGATTTTAGAAACCCTTTTGTGTCATATATTCTTCTCGTGCAAGCCAGCTGTAGCGCCATGTCCCTTCTAAAGCAGCAGAATCATAATATAAACACACACCGGTGGGCCTTGTAAGTTCATAAACCTATACTAGGTTACGCGGTCCCAGTTTTATTTTTCGTAGGTTAGAGCAATGGATCATTTCTGAGCTCTTCCGGGGACAGCTTCCCGGCAATCCCTAATCCCTAATCCCTTAGTGCCATCCATAAAGGGACTTTCACCTGCATGGCGCATCCCACCCCTCTATGTGTTGCTTGGACCTGCAATTTACTTCTTTGTCCTGAATGTGTAGAGAATCTAAAAGCTAGGTAACACAAAATATAAGTTTACTGCAAAACTCGTGCAAGAACTTCAAGAAAAAAATTAATTAAAATTAAATTTTAAAACATTAATACTTTTATAGCGTCTATTAAGATGAATGGTTTAATTGCGCTGCCGGTGCCCGTAGCAAAACGTTATACAAATATCTCATTGGGATTGCTTTTATAGATTTAAAGTTTAATATTTTAAATAAGACGCGTAGTGTTATATTAATAATAGAAAATTAAATTTGACATCTCACATCATTCATGATTTACAGGTTTTTGAGGATTGTTTAATCTGGTCGGTTTTGTTTTTCTTTTCTTTTTTGAATAGTGTTTAACGCCCGTTTTTAACTCTGAGGTACCATAGGCAGTGAACACTGATGATACATGAGATGAAATGATATATTGGGAAAGGAATTTTTAACGAAGGATACGTTTTAGGCCTAAGTTAAAGGTACCTCCCAGGCATTCACCATCGATAAGGACTGAGGAAAACCTGGAAAAATCTCAGTCAGGGAGGACGGTGGAATTCGAATCCCAGACCTCCCGCTTACGTGTCCGTTCTTTAACGATCTCGGCCACCCATGCGGTGTTTTTATTTTGTGATTTTACATAAGAGTGCTAAATGCATAAAATGGTCTTTTCGATTCTTACTATTCTCTTTATTATTGAAATAATCTAACTTTCGCCTTGTTCCGTATTTACGTCGTAGTTGCAAAAGCATTAAGAAAACGATATTTCTATAAGAATAACATGTACGAGGGTAGATCCATAAGTTTCCGGCCGCTCCGATAAGGATTATCGTCTTCATAAAACCCTTATCTGGTGTCATATCTTATCTGTTAAGTAAATAATTGCTGCTTTAACTTCCGCTCCGCTGTATTCAACTGTTCAGATATAGTTGCATTAAGAAGGCTATGTGTAGAAGATTGTGACATCTTCAAAATGGAATGTCGATCTCTTATTAAGTTCTTCTTCATATTCTTCCGTAAAAGAATGGACCGAACTTTTTCGAATGGTTCGAGAAAGCATTGAAAGCAGGTCGGTCCTTGCAGGTGCTCACCCCTAAAACATCGCCCTTGTGGAAGGAGAAATTATGCAAGACCGACGGCACAAAGTTACAGAAATAGCAGCAAGGTTGGGCCGTTCTAAAACAAAAGTTCTTCCAGTTATTCATGAACATTTAGACATGAATAAGTTTAGTGCAAGATGGGGATCTAGACTTCTTTCCTTAATCCAAAAGCAGCAACGAGTCATCTGTTGTCAGGCATTTTTGCAGCCCTGCCGTGGCAACGAGAGAGAAGTTCTGCAAACCATTGTTACAGGAGATGAAACTGTGTCCTCTACTAAGATCCCTTGTCCAAAAGAGAATCAATGGAGTGGCGTAAACCTGACGAAGCACCACCTCTAAAGGCCAAAGTCACTCAGTCAACCAAGAAGATCATGGCCACAATCTTTTGGGACTGTGAAGGAATATTCTTCATTGACTTCAAGGAGAGAAACACCACAGTAAATGGGGAGTACTATGCTGGCCTACTGCACAGACTACGTGCTTCCATCAAAGAGAAAAGGCCAGGTAAGCTGAGTGGTGGTGTGCGTCTTCTTCACAACAACGCGCCTTTGCCCACAGCTCTTGTTGCAAAGGAAGCTGTGAAAAATGTGACTCAAGGAGATCGACCATCCACCCTACAGCCCAGATATAGCTCCCAGTGACTATTTCCTCTTCTCAAAATTCAAGAAAGACCTTCGATTAAGGAAATTGAAGTATGACGAAGATGTGATGGATGCCGCTTATGCCCATTTGCAGCAAGACTTCTGACTTTTTTGAGGAGGGGGGGTTGAAATGTTAATTCAAAGATGTGAGGAGTGTATTGCAATAAAGTGGAATTATATTGACAAATGAAATGTACCTTTTGTCTTTATCATACCTAGAAAATGTTTAGGCCGAAAATTTATGGATCTACCCTCGTGCTTCTTGGGTTACTTAAAGTTCCTGCGTTGTCTTTATTCTATAATATCTTATGCCTTAATCCAGCGTTACTATGGGTTGATAACATAAATTATTTTATAAGCCTAGCCCTTACTCACCGCTGCTGAAATATGTTACTGATAAACGGAACGTCTGCGAGGTGAACTGGTTTCCCTCCCCACCCTTGAAACCCCCACGTGTAATGTTTTAAAGGCGTGTCTTGCTCCGCACTGCTTGCAAACTGTAATCATAATTTCTATGTATATTTTATCCACCCTCGTAGTTATTTACAGTTTAGTGAAAAAAAAAAAAAAAAAGGTAACAAACCTACAATATGAAACGTGTTTTGACGGAGGAAAACTTAGATGACGTGAGCTATTGTTCCAAAAATTCTCCTCCGAAATCTTTAAGTCAATTAGCACACAAATTTAAATGTTTAATTTAATCCTAATAAACTTATTGTAGTGCAACAGATTAAACCTTTAGATTATGGAAAAAGGTGACAGTTTTGTAATTTTTAACACGCGCGCGTATGGTAGATTTTTTAAATTCTTAATTCACATTATTTAATGACGAGGCTTGGTTTAGTATTTTTGGTATGTTAATACTGATAATAATAGGTTTGAAGTGCTGTAAATGCTCGTAAATTTCCTCTATACGATCAAATTATTGAAAGCAATAATCACGAGTTAAGTTGAGGGCGTATATTTTTTTGAAGAAATTCCTAACTCTTAGAGATATGTAAATGAAATGCTAAATCCAATTTCGCAAAGTCAGCAGAAGCAGAACTAATGTATGCGTTTTTTATGCAAGATGGCATGACTTCACTTCAGACTGAACTTCAACGCGCACTTTAATGGAAGTTATCGATGATTAAAACATTTGTCCTCCTGGAAAGTTGCCCCAATTTTACACCTTGTGACTATTGTAATATTAAAAATAAAGCGTTCAGAAACAAATCTGAAAGCCATTGAAAATATTCGTCAAGTTACATTCCGTAATAACCAAAATGAGTTTCGGCAAGTATCCCACAACCTGTTTAGAAGGGTACAAGCAGAAGAGACAAGACTAGTATCTAGTGTAATAGGGATTTCTTATTTGTTTGATTATTAGACACTCTTTAACATCTCATGTCATCAGCGTTCCATTCAATTCAGGCAAATCGCCACGGATGGCCGAGGTCGTTAAGGCGCGGACTGGTTAACGGGAGGTCTGGGGTTTGAATCCCTCCAGGACCGTCCTCCCTGATAGGTTTTTTTTTTCAGATTTTCCTCTGTCCTCATAAATGGGCATGGCTAATGCCGGGGAGGTACCCTAAACTTTAGCCTGGAACGTTTCCTTCCTTAAAGAAACATAGTTTCCCAATATATCATTTAATCTCATATACCATCAGTGTCCACTGTCTGTGGTGCCTCAGTAGTAAAAACGGGCGTTAAACAATATTAAAAAAATTTAGGGCGAGAAACAGCTGATTAATTTTGCTCAGAAGCCTCTTCTTTCAGGCTTGAGGTCTTTTACTTGTCGTAAATCAGCGACACGGAACCCACGGCTTACATCCCTTCCGAAGAAAGCCATACTACGCCCAAAAAATCCATCGACGCTGGCCGGGATTGAACCCGCGATCTTGAATCTAGAGGCAAGTATGGTTAACACTAGATCACCAGAACCGATAGAGGGAGTACTATTTTGCCTCTTTACTCTATATTATAAATATGAAACAAACAAATCAATAGAATACAATGCAGAAAGTTTGACACCGTCAAATGGCGCGGAGGCCTCGTTATAAACGGTTAAGCTTGCAAAAGATTTCCCTTTATAAATGGCATGACTAACTAATACCTAATGTGTAGTATTCGAGGGATGTGGTGTTCGATTCCCGATATAGGCTAATCTGGCGGTTTTTTCTCTCTCTCTCTCTCTCTCTCTCTCTCTCTCTCTCTCTCCTGATTTTAGTCGGTCACGAAGCAATCGACAAGCTGGGAATTCCCCTACAACAGCTTCCAAAGGACCTAGATGGTTATAAAGTAATAAAGCTAAATAAATAGTAAAAAGAGGATTAAGCATATACGGCTATCTATTGCGCAAAAACTGAACTAAATGACTTCAGATTTCAAGCGATCAGATGTCGCGATAAAGTTGACACAGTCGAGGCGACAATAAGTTTCTATTTACATTTTGATTGCTATTTTTATTTTTTCATACTAGGGATTTCTTGTAAAGCAAGGCTATTCTTACGAAGTGTCTAAATTTACTGCTGTTATATAAAGCAAAGGAAACAAAGATAAGTTTTTATTTTAATTGGCTTTCCCCATGTATGGACGATATTTATAGTTCCATCTCAATAATTATAAGAAACGCAATAGAGGAGTGCAGCACCATGCCCGTTCCCGTCGGTCCTGGTGGTGTAGTGGTTACCATACTTGCCTCCAACCCAAGATCGTGGGTTCGAACCCGGGCAGGATCGATGGATTTTTTCGGGCGTAAAAATCCTAAGTATGACTTCCTTCGGAAGGGAAGTAAAGCCATGGGTCCCGTGTCGTACATTTACGGCACGAAAAAGAACCTCAAGACTGAAATAAGAGGCCCTTGAGCAAAATTTGTCCGCCGTTTCATGCCCTGAATTGAATAGGACGCTGATGACCTGAGATGTTAAAGAGCGTCCATAAATAAATCAAATCAACAATATAAATTCCTTTCTTTAAAGTCATTGCCCGTTTGTGTAGTTCTGGTTTATATGAAATATCTCAAAAGTAAATACTACTGGACCACAGCCTTGGATCAGGTTACTGACTGCTGGCCGGGAGGCTCAGGTTCGATTTTCGGTATCTAGCTGGGAATTTTTCTACTTTTTTTAATAGTGTTTAACGCCCGTTTTTACTACAGAGGCACCATAGGCGGTGGACACTGATGATACATGAGATGAAATGATATATTGGGAAAGATTTTTTAAGGAAGGAAACGTTCCAGATCTAAGTTTAAGGTACCTCCCCGGGAGGGTTGAGGAAAACCTGGAAAAAACCTCATTCATGGAGGACGGTCCTGGTGTAATTCGAACCCCAGACCTCCCGCTCAAGTACCCGCGCCTTAACGCCCTCGTCCACCCGTGGTGGTATTGAGAACCGTGAACACATGTCTGCAATATATGGCGACTCTGCAACATCAAACTATGAAGTCAATATTTACAGCAAGCAATTTAAATAGGGTAGAGGGGCCATTGAAGATGACCCTTACAGTAGGAGGCCTGTGGAGTAAACTCCAGAGAAATACTCAAAAAAGTTTAGGATTTATTTTTGATCCATAAATGATTTATGATTTCCCGAATATCAAAATAAATATGTAGTTCGTTAGGTACAGTGTGGAAAATAATTCACAAAAATCTTCAGAAATTTCTGCTTGGACAGTGGTTTCAATTGATAAAGTTGGCAAGGTGATTTAATTCCTGGTTTTCAGATTAACCACAAGCATTTTATCCAACGGAATACGTGTCTTTGGAGATAAAGCGCATTGAATTATATTGATAAATAAAATAAAAATAATTTCTGTATTTCTTTCACTCTCAGATGCATAAATTGCGAACACCCCTTTAAATGCCGAAGTACAAACTACAAAGTGTGCATACGTGTCCGTAGAGCAGTTGTAACGTCGTTTTCCTAACAGCTAATATACGCTTACCTGTGAAATCGCTATAGGAGACACAAGTGATTACGTATTTTTCTCGGAAAGTTAGGTTTCCCTCGGGAAATGATATCAGCTTCCTCTGCCTCCACTCTGTTCATGTTCATGACGTCATTTTATTCCTGGGAAACCGGGCATAGCTTTCCTGGGTTTGTCACTGTCTGGGCATGGCATTAAACACGACTTGTGGTGTACTTTATTACTTCCAATGAAAGTGTTTTATTCCGAGGTCCATTTTTACTAGAATTTTAGAATATATTTAAAGTTGATAAGGCATATTATTTACACGTTATTCATACATTACAGTTTAAGATTTAAACGTTTTGAACCTTAAAATATGGTGCTTGACAAAAAATCTGAGTCCACTCGTTCTTTATGCTGATTACTGTAACTTTGTCGCTATATTTCGTGTTTTTATATAATTACGTTTTTTTTTTCCGCTGCTATGTTAGTTAAAAAGTAGAAAGTAGACACAGATGCATAAAAATTGGTCTGAAACGAGTTTCATAGGGACATGTGTGAAGCCAAGATAGCAGCAAACAAACCGCAGATGCCAAAAAATCAAAATTCCTATGCATTTCTGATATTACACAGTATATAAAAATGAACTCTCATTATCACACTATTATGTTGCACATTCTTGATGAACGTTTTGCAAATGCACAAAATGAAATTATTCTTTGGTTCTCCAAACTGGATCGTCGGGTTCACCTACCTTTGAAATTGGTTGCTTTCCTTTTTAAACATTTTAAACCATCCTCGAGCTGGGCTATTGGGAAGTATTAATAGGTCTCCCTTAATATTGCGTAGGCTTCAGATGAAATTTTGTTGTGACGAAAGCAGAATTTCAGAACAGCATATTGTTCGTCACTTGTCACCTTCATTTTGCAGTTGGCGGAACTGAACTTGCCCAACTCTCGCAGGCGGGAAACGGAAGTAACAACAATGAAACTAATACCACGCGTACATTACGCGTTAAGCTAACAAAATGTTGTAAAGTTACATTTTAGCGCGAGAAATTATACCGTAATCATTTATAGTAATTGTTTATTGAGCAGCTTCTTATTTAGGAGCCAAATTACTATGAATGTAAATCACGAAAATAATATAAAGAACAGAATGAAGGAAGATTTCAACAATATCACCATAAACATCGTTTTACAGGATAAAGATACTATAATTAAATTTAAACATATACAGTTATATTATTAAGAGTAAAATAACACATGGATCTGAAGGCTGCAATTTGAAATAAAAATTGAAGAAAATTGATTTTTTATAGAAATGAAGTTTTTGATGGCATTTGGCGAAAGTTTCACGAAAAGATAAAACAGAAATGGCATAACATGACAGAGAATTAGAGTGAACGATTTAAACCGAAAAAATCAAAACAAACCAATTAAGAGGATAAAGCTATATACAGTTAACGACAAAGAATAGGTTGTCGAAGAAATTGATGAATGATTTCCTATAGGAGGAAGAAATTAGATTAAAACTGAAATCAACATGAACACAGGGGAAATTACAACAATGAGAGAAAAAGGAATGGAAGATGCGACCTCGGATAATAGAGCAAAATGGAAAAATGCTATTTAGGGATAAATATGGATGCAGGAAGAATGTTCAAAACATTGTAAAACATGATAAATATGATCAAATAAATTGTATGAGTTTTATCAAGCGAAGCCTAATCTAAGAACAGAACCGTATTAAAGCATGTGTTACTTATATACATAGCTCTTCGTGTTCTGCTGAAGAGGCGAGAATGTGTGTGAAGTACATGACGTGATTGGCCTCTTTGATCCGAGTCCACTTTGCACACGTAGTCCTTTGATTACCCAAACGTGCACACATGCGTACACACTTCACATGCGCGAGGACAAATAGCGAAAAACAGGGCTTAAAATACGGTACAAAAAATGTGTGGCGGCGGTAGTGCCATAAGCATGAGTGTGATAGGGGTGTTTGTTGGATACACATCAAACAGACTTGTGACGTCATAAGCCTCCGCTTTCTCCACATGAGATGCGTCAAGCGCTTCCGAGATGCTATAATTAACCTGTATTAGCAAACGCAAGATACGCGTCATCTATTTCTTAACAGCATTAGCTCGTCTTCTATACGGCGAGTCGACTGAAAGCGTGATGCTCTTAAGCAAGAAGTGCATTAACACCTTTAATATGATTCAAACGTTTTAACTCTGTTATAAATGATCATCATCAGGTTTTACAATGTCTTAGGCTTCTTGCAACACCCATTTTCATTCTTCAATAACCTTTTACATTTCTCTCTATTCTCCCAAATCTCGTCTTCTCTTTCTCTCGTTGTTTGAATTATTTCCTGTGTCCCAGTAAATTTTGGTCTTCCCTCTTTTCTTCTTCCTACAGGAAATCATTCACGCACTTTCTCCGACAATCTATCCCCTGCCACTCTTTTCATATTTTAATTTTTTTTTTTTTTCATTGTCTCGAATAAAGACATTTCTTCTACTATACTCTTTCTGATTTTGTCTTACCTGAAATTCTCGCCAAACGTTGCCAAAATTCCATTTCAGTAGAATTTTGTTGATTTCAGACTTCAGAAACAAATATTATTCTGTTATTAATAATAGAGTTGTGCGTGTTTGTTTTACTTTTGTTATAAAATTCGATAAAACGCTTTCATTTTGATATTTTGATCCTCCTTCATTAATTCTGGTGTTAATATTTTCATTCTTTTATTTTGACTCCTAAATCTGTGTTCAATTACAATGATTTATACTTAATTTTTTTATTTTTCAAAATTAAATCCTATGAGTTTGATCTATTGCCACATATTTTATTGTATTAAGTTATTCTTCCAAAGTTGCCTGTCATGTATATTAAATTGATTCATAAACTTCTGCTATCAACAATTGACATCAGCTAATAAAAGTAAATGTATATTCTCCCTTGTTAGTAACAATCCTATTTGTGAGAATTTCTTTTTCCAAGCGGTTAAAGAATTTTGAAGGTGTATCTTAAATAAAATGAACGATAAAGAACATTCTTGTCATAATCCTTAACTGACATAAATTCCAGGTTAAGTTTTATTTTGTAATTTAATCTTTGTACAAGATTCATTATATAAATTTTGCATTTCTTGGTTAAGAGCATTGTTTGTTTTAAAATGCCTTAATGTGGACCACGATTTTAACTGTGGCCCGTTGCATAAGCTTTATCTAAGTCCACAAACAAGAGATGTGAAAGTTATTAAAATCCAAACTTAATAGTTTTATATTCCCTTTATAAAGTGTAAGTAATAGAAATGGACGGTTATCCATATCTTTGTTTTACTCCCCAGTTTTATTTTATATTTCTGCGTTTAAATTACTGTTTGTGTATATTTTTTCAGTACCTGTAATAATCATATTTCCTATTTTTAAAAGCACTTTAAATGCAACTTATCATAGGTTGCAGTCGTTGCTAACGTATTTACAACGGCAGGTCACTACTACATTGTGCATTACTAAACTTAATTCAATTTGGATATAATCTTCTTAAATATATGAAATTAACACAAACAGTTATATCTTTCATTTTATCTCCAAGTTTTTCGTTATTCATTTGTGTGACACTTTTGTGAAATACAAGGAAACACAGTTATTTTAATGTTTTACTAATGACCTATATATTGGAAATGATTAAAAAGTGCTTTCATTTTCCAGAGTAATATTTCAAGATGCCTTTACTTGAAGGAAATCGGTTTCATTTATTTATATACATATGAAAAATAATGTAACACTATTAACAATGTAACTAAATTTGTGACTTTTTCATAGTGTTTTATCCTTTTCTGTTTTTCTAGTTACTGGTTATGTAAACGGTTACTAAGAGGTAAGTCAAAAAGTAAGTTTCCTCGACTTTTTATAGGTGAATATATAAAGGTAGGGCAAGATAAAAAATACTTGTATTTCGCACCATATAATCACTGAAGTAATTCAAGCATTAGTCATAACCTAAAAGCAGATATTTCATTCCCTGACGATACAAAGTGGGGTTCTGCTCGATGAGTGAGCAATACTTTTTCCTTCACCTTATTGTTACTGTAAGAACAAACTAGTTCGTTCAGAAGATGTTTCTTTGTTTTCCCAAACAGATGAACAGTTGAGTGCATCAACTGATTCAACGCACACGTCTGTTCGGCACAATTTCATCAATGGCATTAATAAATGAGATATTTAGACAGGCATTACTTCCTCTCCGTTTACAGAGACAATCCTTCTTTGGATGTTGACGGTTCCGGTATCTTTCCGACCACCCTTTTCCGTAACAATCTCCTTATTGCCACAGGTACTGTGCCAAGGATCTGTTTCATCGACTTTGAGCACCTGTGAACCATCTACCAGCGGGATTACAAATTATAGGATGAATACATGTCAGTAAACTCTGTTCCTTGGCTGCAGATAAACTTACTTTTTGACTTTCCCTCGTTAAAGCAGGCAGCAGTTAGTGTAAAGCAGGCAGCCATTTTAACAGCTCAATGAAATGGTAATACCATGTCAAAGATCCGGAATATACAGAGAGGGGTCAGGAACCTCCGGGCGGAAACATTGCGGGATATTAAACATTATACTAGTGAGGTGTTGTGACATGTAGGGAAAACCTGGCAGGCTTCTCGTCATCAACTTTTAGCAGTTTGAAAAGAGTCTGCAAACCACAAGGTTCTTATTTGTCTGTTCTTTAGGTACAGTTTGTTGTTACATTATGGGCACTTTAGAGTATTTAGCTACTGCCAGGGAGTTCTTTGAAGCACAAAAAGGAAAGAAAAATGAGGCCAGGAGACATGCGTGTCACTGGAGTTTGCCGCTGTCACTAAGTCACGCTATGCAGAAGGTGCGTCACGAAATGCGTCAAAACACCGCACACGGATACGTGGCACACACCAGTTAAGGAAAGCTAACACATCATAGGGCAAAGATCGTATCTGCATTTCTCGGAATCTTTCATTAGCTTTATTAACTTTTCTTTGAGAAATACACTACTTAGGGGACTAAAAATCACAATGTCTCCATCCTTTTATCGCAAATGTACTGTAATCGCTGAAAAAAACTTTCAATCGATTTCACAAAGTTGGCCATGAGCTTGGTGTTCCCAATGTTTTGTAGCTTTCCTCCCCTAAACAAAGGAAGATCTATATGTAAATCATGTTTTTTCAGAAAATTAATGAATTCAAAGGTTAAACTACTATTGTTTGAGAAAAAAAAATGAGAACGTATTATTCTTATTATTATTATTATTGTTGTTGTTGTTGTTGTTGTTTAACGCTTGTTTTTACTGAGGCACCACAGGCGGTGAACACATGAAACACATGAAATGAAATCATAAATGATAAATTGAGAAAGGATTGTTTTTTAAGGAAGAAAGCATTCCAGACCGAAGTTTAGGGTACCTCCCCGGCATTTTGCCATTTATGAGGACTAAGGAAAACTTGGAAAAAACCTCGGTCAGGGAGGACGATTCAGGCGGAATTCGAACCCCAGACCTCCCGCTCACAAGTCCGCGTTTCAACGACATCGGCCACCTGTGTCGGTTTGAGAAACTGGAATTGACATTCCCAAATGGCTTTTAACGAAAAACCACTTCAGAAATAACAAAGAAATAACATCATGTAATTAAAAGAGGCGGAATATGAACATGAGGGGAAATATTTTGTTGCTGATAACGGTAGTCAGTAGAGCAGAAGTTGTGTGAAGTTGCCAATAGATGGCAACGCAAGTTCAATGGTCGCTGCATGTTGGACAGTCGTTTCAAATGTTGCTGAGTCATGTCATGGGCAACGTTGGGCGGCGTGTTCTTTGTGGAATGATGACTTTCTAAAAGGGGGAATTCAGTTGGGTACAATGGATCCAAAACTTCAAGAATATAAACGAAAGTGTAGAGAGGCAAGTGAACACCGGACGGTCGAAAACTTCATACACTGTGGATAAGACCAAGCGAATTTCCGAGAGCAAAGCACTACAGTAAACAGCAACACTTAATGTGACAATCTCACCGGTCTACACCTCAGAATACAGCAGCGGAGAAAGGGAAAGTAGACCAAAGAGTAATTTTGTTGCATGAAAATGCTCGGCCTCATTCGACCATACAGACAGGAGCTTATATCTATGTTGCCTAGTCCTGCAACACCCTCCATATTCTCTCAACTTGGATACATCAGACTACGCTCTCTTGGACATAATTGGGTAGTTCTTAAGTGGTGAAACTGATGTATTCGATTCTCAAGATGTCCGCCAGTAGTGTAAATAAGACTGGATCCAAAAGCTGACCATGAGACTTCCAAAACGATGGCTCAATGCATAGAACTATAGGGAGACTTCGTTGACCATTTTTAAAACTACCACAGCTCTGCTAGTCACCGTTGATATTTAATAATGTAGGTCTCAATCACATTATAGCGCCCTAACATTTCGTTACTCCTAAGCAAAATGTTTGGAGACAGGGAAGGAAAGTCACAAATGTAAATAAAAGTTAATCGATGACATAACACTTCTTGTATTTAATAATGTTTTCATTATCTGTATTTTCTTCGAAATAAACTATTAAGCTGTGTGATAAGTTCTGTTCAACTGTTTTCCGTTATTTTCAAAACCCTCGTGCCCAATTGATAACATTTTATAACCAAACAACAATTGTTTCACTCCCTCTCGGTCCCTGTTTTTTTCCTTATAAATTAATAGATGCAATTCATCTGACACGCATAAGCTTTGGTTTATGAAAAGTATGACAAATTAGCAATAAGTGTCTAAGGAGGTTGCTTTTAGCATTAGCATTAGGGCATGCCTGCAACATTTTTCCATGTACATTAACAATGGGGAGTGCGCCAAATGCACTTCCAGGAATGTTCATTGATTGCTGCGATACACTTCTCCTTTCGTCATGCGTCATAGGAAAAAATCTGGTGGGGAAAGTCAGGCACCTTATTATTTTTTTCCTTGGTTTATTTACGGACGCTCTTTAACATCTCAAATGATCAGCAGCACATTCATATCAGGGCGTGAAAAGGCCGAAAATTTTGCACAGAGCCTCTTTTTTCAGGCTTGAGGTTCTTTATCGTGCCGTAAATGTACGACACGGGACCCGCGGCTTTATTTCCCTTCCGAAGGAGCCATACTTAGAATTTTTACGCCCGAAAAAATCCATCGGTCCTGGCCGGGATCGAGTCCGCGATCTTGGGTTTAGGAGGCAAGTATGGTTACCACTACACCATCAGGACCGACAGGTACCTTAGTAGCCAAAATCCTTTAGCAATTATCCTAAAGGCTCCAAAGGGTTTCCCGTCTTTCAACCGATTCACCAATTCTCACAGAGAATTTCCATCAACCATCAATCTATAGCTAGAACCATTCATACTACATATAGTGTGTACGAGGGTAGGTGCATAAGTTTGACTCGTTGACAGATGACTCGTTGCTGCTGTTGGACTGAGGAAAGAAGTCTAGACACCCATCTTGCACTAACCTTATTCATGTTTAAATGTTCATGAATAATTCGAAGGACTGTTGTTTTAGAAAGGTCCAACCTTGCAGCTATTTCAGTAACTTTGAGCCGCCGGTCTTCCATAATTTCTCCTACCACAAGAGCGATGTTTTCAGGAGTGAACACCTCCATGGTCGACCTGCACGCTCTTCATCTTCAATGCTTTCTCGATCCATTCGAAAAAGTTTCGCCCATTCTTTTAAGGTAGAATGAGGGGAGTACTTCCCCATATATACCGTTCAAACGCTGTTTAATTTCATTTGGAGTAAGTCCTTCTTTTGTGAAAAACTTAATAACAGGTAGAAACTCCATTCTGAATATGTCACAATCTTCTACACATAGCCTTCTTTGTGCAACTATATCTGAACAACTGAGTACAGTGGCGCGGAAGTTACAGCTGCAATTATTTGCTTAACAGATAAGACAATGCACCAGATAAGGATTTTGTGAAGGCGATAATCCTTATCGGCGATGCCGGAAACTTATGGACCTACCCTCGTATTATTAAATAATGAATAATAATCATATAGTGTTGTGTCTAATTATACAGTATTCAGTATTCGATAGTTTATAATATTATTTTAATTTATTGACTGAAATAAATACAGATATCTTAATAAATCCACATATCTCAATTTTACAATGCTAATTTGAGTGTTTCACTGACAGTTAAATAAAAAAATACTTGACTTAATTAATATGAATTTTATAGTTGATATACATTCTGACTAAGGTATCGCAGTGAATTTATCTTATGTTCTTACCTTTTTAATTGAATATACGTCTATTTGACCTTTAGATAGTACAAACCATCGTTTCTTTTTTGTCTTTTCCTTTCACTATTTTAAGCATACCTAAGCCGGTGGAATCACTGTTATATATTTATGTGTTAAATGTATAGCAAAATTGTTTATGCCATCATTCTGGAAATAATATACTTTGTATTATTACAGTTAAGTAAAATAGGTAAATAAATTATTATGTATAATGCATAAATTTGATTTGAAATCGTCATATACGTGTACAAATAGAGTATTACTAACATAAAGATATTGAACCCTCCTGAATATAGATTCATGTAAAAGCATCTGGGATTTTTCTTCAACACAAAAGAAGATTCATGCTGCTTATAAACTGTGGTTGTTGGTTTGCGAAAGTATTATTCAAAAGCACTAACTCACCAATCTAAAGCATTAAGGGACTTGAGTAAATATTAAAATTATTATCTTAGAATTATAAACCGTAAACAGAATAACGAATTATGGGGAATGAATCCTAGGGAATGTTGGATAGCTTATTAACATGTGCGTTATCAAATGGTTCTTAAAAGTTTCGTATAATTATTCATTAAAATTATAATGATTAATTTAAAAACCAAAGCTCTGCTTGACCCTAAGCATAGCAGGCAGGTGTGTTACGAGGTCAAGCTTAGTAATTTTATTTATATTTATTTTAACAGCTCTTTGTTTCCAAGCAAGTAGATTTATTACAATTACCCCCACGGGTGGCTGAGGTCGTTAAGGCGCGGACTCGTGAGCGGGAGGTCTGGGTTTCGATTCCCAGAGGACCTTCTCCCTCACAGAAGTTTTTCCAGGTTTTCCTCATTCCTCATAAATGGTAAATGCCTGGAAAGTACTCTAAACTTAAACCTGGAACAATTCCTTCCTTTAAAAAAAATCATTCTTAATTTATCATTTCACATCAAGTATTTTGAGTGTTCATGGCTTGTTATGCCTCAATAGTTAAAACGGGCATTAAACATATTCAAAAAAATATAAAGCATCACTTTTAACAGTATCTGTTGATCGGTTATTATTTTCCAAAGAGTTTTCAGTGTCCGGATGTTTGCATACTTCATATCGTTTAATGGTAAGGAACTCAACGCTTGAATTGACCAACAAGACATACGATATTCTGTGGAAATAATTGAAAAATAATGTTGAACAAGTATCTGACAAATGGTTCATGGTCTGCTATTAACAATGACTGTATTTGGCATGGGATAGGGTATAAATTCCATTATTATATATTTTATATAGTGTTAAACATCTATAATGTATATTTAGATGTACTTATTGTAAATAGAAATGCTTGGCAGCCTTACGAAATTAAATGACGCTTTTAACAACTGCTTCAAAAATAGATATATACATAAACAGCAGAAGAATTTTCGATCATTACTGGTCATTATATTTAAGGCCATCTCACACTTTTATGCAATAAATTCTGAAGAGGGGGGAAAAAAAAGCAAAAAAATTTTGGACAACACACGAACACCTGAAAGTGCAAGATAGCGTTTTTGGCCGCTATCCATAATGCATTGCATTTTTTCCAAAGGCTCCCCTCCCCCTTTCCGGAATGGCATTACTGGTTTGTCACGTGTAGCTTTGCACGATATTGCGTCACACTCAGGCTACCCCTTATCATGCAAGCCAGTTTGTTATTTGCTTGCATAAAGATTGTTGTATATCCAGGTGAGTTATGGAGTAACTGAGGGGGACCTGTCCATTTCCCCCCCCCCCCGTAGGTGAGTTTTATTATTTCTCATTAAACGCCCCCTTTGGTAGTCGCAAGAAATCGGTGACCCTAGGGGTTAACATGAACATTTTCCTCCTTTGATGTATTGTTATGCAAAACTCAAAACTCTCCTCTCAACTTATAAAAAGGATTTAGTTATATCTGCAAGAATTCTTGATTAGCTTCTGAGGTAGCACTTTTCAATGGTTAAGCAATTATTATTATATTTTAAGCTGTTAAACCCGTCATATATTCATGAAATTCATTCTATTATAAATAAACCATTTTAATATAAATAACATTGGTAAAAACCAAAGCATAATATTATTAATTCTGTAAACATTTTTCTTAATGCTATTCAAGTAATTTAAGAACTGGAGACTTGTTACAAAAACCTAAAGTGGACCACTAATAAATATTATAATTTTTGGAATAAACTCATATTTATAAAAAAGACAAGAATTTTAAATTATTTCAAGAGAAAAATGACAGAAAGAATATTAGTCAGCCGAAAGGTATTTACTACTATAATACTTTCCAATCAGATACACCATGCAGCATAAATGTTACACAATCATGGCAGTAAAATTTGATGGACATCGGTGCCGAAATAAGATAGTTAAGACCAGCAGTAGATTTTTAACATTTGAATAAACGCATATGTTAAATATTTTATAAAAGAAAAGGATAATGAAATAAAAATAAAATCTGCAATACTCCGTGTTGTCTATACCGAAAAGTGCATTTTCAAATTTTTATCATTTATTAAATTTCATTTCCCACGATATAGAATATTTCTACAGTTTAAATTTATCATTATATAAATAAATCAAAGATATAGCTTAAAATAAAATTAAACATTTCACTACTAAAAACTAAATTAAATGGAGTTACAAAATTACTAAATTAAACAAAATTACAAATCTACTGAAAGCGAGTAAATATAACAATAACTGATAGACACCTATCTACTTGCACTAAAATATTCCATTGGAAACCAAACCGTAAGGTACAGGTAACCAGCACTTTCCTCACCCTAACTAGCTACTTATATGTACCAGCTCACTTAATCTTCTATTATATAGTTCTTCTTCTTCATCCCTGTACTCTTCTCTATTTTCTTCTACCCCCTATCTGTTATTTGTCTCTTCCGTTTCCTTTCTCCCTCTCGTATTCGTCTAAAGTTCCGTTTGCAATTTGCATAATATTTTGTTTTCCCCACTTATAGGCCGGTTAGTGAATACCAACGTATCTATAATCTCATATCAATCTTGTTGTTGTTGCTGTTGATAATGATGCAGGCAATATCTTAAAAAGAATATATTTAAATAGACGTCTTATGGAATCTCACATTGTTAAATGATTTTTATTCTTTGAAGAAGACTCACCACACATTACAATTTGGTTGCAAAAATATATTATAGCTTCTACATACATAAAATTAATATTTTAGTTGATAAAATATTTTTCTGGTTTTAAAGTTTATTTTGTGTTTAATTATACAGTGTGTTAATGATCTACAGTGCAACAACTTAACAGGTTGTAGGGGAATCATAGACATGTAATATGAGGTAGGTAATGTATGGCTCACAAAGAGGAATAATGAAGTTGAAAGGTGATAAAGGATTTGAATTTAGTGGCCGATATGTGAGCGTTGATGCCAAATAGGGTTTGCCTTAGAATGTCCTCGAAACTGCTTTGCTAGCGAGAATATCTGCACATCATCAGCGTTTTCAAGCTCTAGTGCTATAAAAATTTCTAAAATCTAATACGACAGTAAACAGCTGATTTATGCTATGTAGCTTAGTCTAAACTCTCTAGAGAGAGACAGCTATCCACTAACTGTATGGGTTAATGGCGATGTAGGCTTCAGTGGTCTACTGAAGACCAGACATTGAGACTATTAATGCAGAGATCCTGGGTTTCAATCCCAGTCATCAGCCTTAGTAAGATGTTTTCAGTGTTTTTCCTTACCCTGTGAGACGAATGTCAAATAGCTTAAGGCGCCAAGGACTCCGAGGTTTCCGCCATCAATATTTATTCCTTCCACAATCTACAGATGTGCAATATGACCTATGAAGTCAAAGCAATAAATTAAAACCTAAAAAGGTTGAGTGGGTTATTTAATTTATATTTTATGATAAAATACGCTAATTAAAAAGTGAATAACAAGACTCGATCTGTAACAATGCTCCGCTTTTACTTAAGGCCAATGTCACGCCGACTGCACCAGAGTGATGTTAAAAATTTTTGTGTTATCATTTGAAATAGGTGCTTCATTGATCAATGATGCACTGATACTTTATAAACTTATTCACATAACTTTGAAAAATGAACAGGTACCGCAGTAGGTTCATTAGTTTCCAGCCTAACCCATTTCTAGGTGTGACAAAGACACTTTCATTTTTCAATATAGTTATCCTTTATTGCAACATACTTCTCGCATATTTGAATTAACATTTCAATCCCCCCAAATAGTCAGAAGTCTTGCCAAATGGACATAAACAGCAACCATCACTTCTTCGTCACATTCAAATTTCCTTCCTCGAAGGTCCTTCTTGAGTTTTGAGAGGGGGAAATAGTCACTGGAAGCTAGATCGGGGCTGTAGGGTGGATGGTCGATCTTTTTGAAGTCACATTTCTGCACAGCGTCCTTTGCAACAAGAGCTGTGTGCACAGACGCGTTGTAGTGAAGAAGGCGCACACCTCCACTCAGTTTTCCTCGTCTTCTCTCTTTGATGGAAGCACGTAGTCAGTGCAATAGGCCAGCATAATACTCCCTATTTACTGTGGTGTTCCTTTCCTTGAAGTCAATGAAGAGTTTCCTTCACAGTGCCAAAATATTGTGGCTATGATCTTCTTGGTGACTGAATGACCTTGGCCTTTAGAGGCGGTGCTTCGCTAGGTTTACGCCACTCCAGTGATTATCTTTTGGACAAGGAACCATCATAGAGGACATAGTTTCATTTCCTGTAACAATAGTTTGCAGAACTTCTCTCTCGTGCCACGGCACAGCTCCAAAAATGCCTGACAACAGATGACTTGTCGCTGCTTTTGCACCGAGGAAAGAAGTTTAGGCACCCATCTTGCACTAACCTTATTCATTTTAAATGTTCATGAATAATTCGAAGGACTGTGGTTTTAAAAAGTCCCAACCTAACTGCTATTTCTGTAACTTTGAGCCGCCGGCCGGTCTTCCATAATTTCTCCTTCCACAAGAGCGATATTTTCAGGAGTGAGCACCTTCAAGGGCCGACCTGCACGCTCTTCATCTTCAATGCTTTCTGGACCCATTCGAAAAAGTTTGGTCCATTCTTTTACGGTGGAATATGAGGAGGGTGTTTCCCCACATACACCGCCCAATCGCTGTTTAATTTCATTTGAAGTAAGTGCTTCTTTTGTGAAGAACTTAATAACAGCTCGAAACTCCATCTGGAACATGTCACAATCTTCTACACATAGCCTTCTTTATGTAACTAATCTGAACAACTGAATACAGCGGAGCAGAAGTTAAAACTGTAATTATTTATTTAACAGATAAGGTATGACACCGGATAATTATTTTGTGAAGGCGATCATTATCGCTGAGGCCGGAACTTATGGTCCTATCCTCGTAGTTCACATGTTCTCTATTAGAAATTGCTTATCTAAAACAACTCTGCAATCTCTGAAACGATTGTCGTATAATTAATTAACATCGTGTATCTGGAAAATGTTTGTCTTTTATAATTATTATGGTACTTTCTTTACAGCATTTATGTACTTTTTTATTATTATGTCTTAAAAAACTTCGAATTTCAATTTCATATTTTTTTCTTAAAAATATCGATGTTAACAGCAAAATATCCTCAAAATAAACAATTTTAATTAAATCGATCGTCAATCAGTTTGTTGTCATATAAAATGCTCTTTTATAGAAAAACAAAAAACTGTTGCATACCAGTGCATTGGAAAATCTTTTCTTTTACATAATGCGGGATGGGGGTGTACCTTTGTACTGCTCAAAAATTTTTGTTTTTATAGAAAGCAATATTTTAAAAATTGATCAAAGTTTCAAAAATAAGTTACTTATGTTTTTACATAAAAATAGCGACCATTTTACATCTTTTCCCCGGAGTTATTTTTATTTCATTTTGTTTTTTATTATTATTTTATTATTATTATTATTATTATTATTATTATTATTATTATTATTATTATTATTATTATTATTATTATTATTTGGTTTGGTTTATTTATGGACGTTCTACAACATCTCATGTCATTATCCTCCCATTTAATTCAGGGCGTGTAACGGTCGACAAATTTTGCTCAGAGGCCTATTCTTCCAGGCTTGATGTTCTTTATCGTGCCGTGAATGTACGACACGGGACCCACGGCTTTACTTCTCTTCCGAAGGAAGCCATACTTAGGATTTTTACGTCTGAAAATATCCATCGATCCTGGCCGGGATTGAACCCCAATCTTGGGTTTAGAAGTCAATTATGGTTACCACTACACCACCAAGACTGATCCTGTGGTTATGACATTAGACCCATTGAGTTGTGTTTATTAAACAAATCCAATTATTTCACATCTGCAGAATTAAAACATAGAAGATATGTTGTACAAACGTTCTATTATCATGTAGATGATAAACAACCCAGTGTTAAATGTAACAAACTTGAATAGATTTAAAAATATAATTATATAACTGTATTAGTCGATGGCTGTGTTTTTTATGATATAAGTCACTTACGTATTTAAAGATTAATCATTTCTTAATGAACATTTTAACAACATCCACACATAAGCTTTTGCATTCAGACGGTTTTACTGTGGCTGTATTATCTTTTATTATTTGCATGTATAAATTTAAATTCAAATATCAGTTATATAAAAACTGGTACATTAATAATCATAAAATTTTATTTTTTTATTTTAAAATTTCTTCCAAAATATGAATACATACTTTAGAGGCTTTTCTTAAAATCAGAACATTATTTTAATCGAAATTTTGCATTTTTTGAAAACTATAAATATTATAACGTTACAGTACAAGTAATAATAATAATAATAATAATAATAATAATAATAATAAAAATAATAATAATAATAATAATACTTTTAATAATAATCTAAATTTAACCTGATATTCTACAAGTATTTATTAATACCAAATATACGACGGATTTTGTAATCTTTGACGAAATATATTGCATGTATTTTATAAAAATTCATTAAAATGCAACACTACATTTAAAATAGCGTAATTTCAAAATAGCAACTAGAGGTCGTTTTTTCAACATAAATCATTAAATACATTAAATAACTAACTAGTTACGAACATTGAAATCTATAGGACATGTTTGTTCCTAATTTCAAAGAGTGATTCAACATGAAGTGTTATTTTATATATTACTATACTGTGAACTTTTTAAATTTCATTTTAAAATTATATGATCAAAATTCCCTTTTAACATAACCTGGTTAAGATTTTCGAGAACAGTTCGATAAAATTTCGCATGCATAATGCATGCTTTTTTATTATTATTTTTTTTATTTTCCAGTTTCTTAATGTTTCGCTATTCCGTAGCAATTCCCATGCATGACTTTGTGGCGGAGCATGCCACTAAATAGAGGTGGGAATGGAAGCTTTTTGCCGCATATTAAAAGCCAGGAGAATTGCGTGCACTTTGCCCACTGCGAAGAAGAAAAGAAAGAACTACAGGCATGTAGGACAAACTCATGATTATCACCGCAATGCCCTCTGCAATTAATTACCAAGAATTTTGTTCGCTTACCATTTTGCTGCAGCTCACGGCGCTGTGCGTGACGCGGAACACCTGCGACTTTTGCTGCGGAGAAATTCTACCTACTTCTGTGCTGCTTTGTAAATAACATCCGTTCGGTATAGCGTTGCAGTGGTAATAAGCAAATATCTCCTGCACATTCTCCCGAGTTTGAAATATTAATTATAGAACACCTGCTCCCGAAATTATAATTGTAGCAAGATAATTCTACAAATGCAACATTTTGGACGTTTTCTCATTCTCAGAGAACATAATTACTGTATGTTAAACTGCAACCTTACTGTGCTATTAACAATAATAAATGAACAACGAATGTTGCGATATGGGCAAGGGGAAGAATAGAAATACAGTGGCAGATCAGAAATTTCACGATGATACACAAATCACTAATGGAATGAATTTCCCAATATTTCGGAATTAAAAATATTGGAACAATACTAAAATATAGTCCAAATGTTAATAAACATCAAATACTAATCCACTGTAAATTGGTTAAATTTCCCTTAAGAAATACGAAATTTATGTTACAACCCTAGATTTGATGCATCCTAAACTTTACCTGTATAATGCCACTAATTTAAATTTTTTACTATTGTTGAATTGAATTTATTCACAATTAACTTTACAATAACAACTAAATCTTCACATACATTACTAACGTACTCTTTTTACTTTAGATCCTAGCAGCATCCTCCAAAGTATAGCGTCCTGCCTCGTTAAACACGTGGTTGTCTGACTGTAAGAAACCTTCTCCTTTTACTTTCTTCCTATTTCGTTCCCACTTCTCTTTAACTTTACTTAAAAACTCTGCCATTTTGTGGATTTTTTTTACACTCTTGTTATTTAGCACTAAAGCCTTCTGTCAATAGTCCCAAACTTTTTTCGGCCACCATTTGACTTTCTCACATTCCAATAAATAATGGGACACACTGACATCTCCCCTACACATACTACCTCTCCTTTATATCCTTTCAGGATAATACTCCTGTATGCATCCACGCCCAACTAATCCTACCCCTAACAAATTTCAATATATTTCTCTGGTACCCAATTGTGTTTAATTTTTTTATACGACCAAAGAACTTTTACATCTAAACTAGCCGAAATCTCTTGCTTTTCAATATCTTCTATCCTCTGTCTCACTATCTTCCAAAATCCATTAACATTACTTCACCTACTCTCTATATATTCCCATAAACCTATTTCTTCTAGTACCTTCCCCCCTCCCTTCATACCAACTTTTCCTTCTCAAAACCTCTTTTTCATGTTTCAAACATTCCTTTAATATATTTGAGCTGTGTAATTTGAGGATACGATAACAAAACTTCATACTCTCTCTATAATCAATTCATTCCTTCCAAACCTTCCTAATTCAAGCAAACTAACCCCCTTCGGAGAACATTTGGGAAATCCGAACACTTTCTGCAAAACTTTCTGTGTATATTTTTAATAACTGTTATTTAAATAAGAAAAAGTTTATTATTTTAACAAAAGAAGTACTTCCTGGGGTACAAAGGGGCAGTCATATTTCCTTAGTTATTTTAAGGTATATATTTTTTTCCCCTCAACCGTTTAAATTTTAATAACAAAGTGTGGAAAATACTGTGCACGTTTGAAATTACGTTGGAATATAGGATATTTAAATGTTCTCTTTCTCTTTCCCTCACTTTATTTCTTGCTCCATTGCTGCATCCATAAATAAACTAATCTTAATAAGCATATTCTGTTAGCGTCGAAACATGATAAGAATGTATAGAACTACTACTACTGTTTTGAGAAGAGGAAATAGTCACTGGGAGCTAGATTCGGGTTGTAGGGTGGATGGTCGATCTACTTGAAGCCACATTTCTTCACAGCTTCCTTTGCAACAAGAACGGTGTGCATAGACCATTGTCGTGAAGAAGGCGCACATCACCACTCAGGTTTACTCGCCTTTTCTCTTTGATGGAAGCACGCAGTCTGTGCAGTAGGCCTGCATAGTACTCCCCATTTACTGTGGTGTTCCTCTCCTTGAAGTCAATGAAAAGTATTCCTTAACAGTCCCAAAAGATTGTGGCCATGATCTTGGTTGATTGAATGACCTTGGCCTTTAGAGGCGGTGCTTCGCTAGGTTTACCTCACTGCATTGATTCTCTTTTGGACACGGGATCATAGTAGAGGACCGTAGTTTCATCTTCTGTAACAATAATTTGCAGAACATCTCTCTCGTTGCCACGGCAGAGCTCCAAAAATGCCTTACTACAGATGACTCGTTGCTGCTTTTGGACTGAGGAAAGAAGTCTAGGCGCCCATCTTGCACTAACCTTATTTATGTTTAAATGTTCATGAATAACTCGAAGGACTGTTGTTTTAGAAAGATCCAACCTTGCTGCTATTTCTGTAACTTTGAGCCGCCGGCCGGTCTTCCATAATTTCTCCTTCTACAAGAGCGATGTTTTCAGGAGTGAGCACCTCCAAGGGCCGAACTGCACGCTCTTCGTCTTCAATTCTTTCTCGACTCATTCGAAAAACTTTGGCAATTTCTTTTACGGTAGAATATGAGGGGGGATGCTTCTCCATATACACCGTCCAATCGCTGTTTAATTTCATTTGTAGTAAGTCCTTCTTTTGTGAAGAACTTAATAACAGCTCGACACTCCATTTGAACATGTCATAATCTTCTACACATAGCCTTCTTTATGCAATTATATCTGAACTATTGAACACAGCGGAGCAGAAGTTACAACTACAATTATTTACTTAACAGATAAGGTTTTTGTGAAGCCGATAACTCTTATCGGCGAGGCCGGAAACTTATGATCTACCCTCGTATGTAAAAATTGAACGATTAAGTTTTTGTAATTTATTACATCTAATTTTCACTAATTTATTTTCGAAGTGGGTCAGATACTTCGTTTATAACATCGTCACTAAGCCTTTGTTCCAGAATAATGTTCTCTCTCATTCTATTTTGAAATTACAATCTTAGAAAATCCGCTTGGCCAGTATCTCTTTAGTCAAAGCAGTTAACATTTTTTTTTTCATTGATTTATTTATGGACGCTCGTTCTCAGGTCATCAGTGTCCCATTCAACTCAGTGCGTGAAACGGTCGACAAATTTTGCTCAGAGGCCTCTCTTCAGGCTTGAGGTTCTTTTTCGTGCCGTAAATGTACGACACGGGACCCACGGCTTTACTTCCCTTCCGAAGGAAGCCACACTTAGGATTTTTACGCCCGAAAAAATCCATCGGTCCTGGCTGGGTTCGAACCCGCGTTCTTGGGTTTAGGAGGCAAGTATGGTAACCATTACACCACCAGGACCGACCGTTAACATTTGTGATAAGCAAATGAAGTCAACTGTTGTAAATTGTCACAGTAACAGATGAGAAACTTTTAACCCCCCCCCCCCATTAGTGGTACCCCCTACAATTTGTGAGAGAGGAGCCGATTTCTGAGGTTGGGATATCTCGAGAATAGCTGCCGAGGGAATGAAAGATGATAATTTAGACCTATAAAGCTCAGGAGACCTTGTGGCCTAAGTTTCTCAGGCATTTGCCATAAGACCTGGGGAAACCCCCTGAAATAATCTCAGTCAGGAAACTGATTTAATCGGTAAACGAACCCTGACCTGCTTCATATGGTAAACATACTTATAGAACACTAAATCTAAATTTAATTCACAGGCAATAGATCAACTTGGTATTTACTACAGTTTTGGGTTCCTATTTAATAATGTA